>CM076063.1:4937500-5147500 GCA_038088235.1 Zacco platypus
TTCTCGCACACGTTTATCTCTCGCACACCTGGTTCGGGCCGGAGCAGGTGTCATAAGGACAGTGGCTACCGGTCACGCCTGACCCCTCTTGTCATCCTGTGCTCTAAAAATAGCGCTTCTGCTTCCCTCGGCAGCGCTATAAGTAGCTAGCGAGCATCCAAACAGAGTGACATCTGATCCTTAATTATATTTCTCTCCTGCTTTGGTGCTGGTGGGATTCATATCACATTAGTTATGCTTTAGCGGCCGTCCTCCCTCTCTCTGTCCATCTCTCTGTTGATCTAGTGGGCGATAGTGGCGAGTGACGCGCAGACGTGTCGGATAATTAGGTTCTGAAATCAGGGAGATGATCAGGGAACTGTCACTCACAGCGGGCGGCGGACGGTCAGGAGCGACCCAGGCCGGCGTGGGCCGTCCTCCATTCAGAGAGAAGATTCTTCAGTGATGCTTTAGAAATGTTTTTAAAAGGGTCGTATTGTACATCAGAGGTTCTTGAATTCAAAAGAATCTACTGACGGCCCAACGGCCGCCTTACTATTTCATGATCTAGTTTTAACTCTCAAACTCTCACTCTCTTGTAGGATAAATAAAATACCCTCTAAACTTTACACGATAAATGTTATTCATTTATCAAAACAAGCAAGAGTTCTATTTACTATACAGGCTTTACAGTGAAGTTAACAATGCGTATCTTTGAAAACAAGATAATAAATTTTTATTAGATTGTTTGAGCATTTTATTCTTGTCTACTTGGAATCGAGTGGTCTGTGGCAAGCAACACAATAAAAATATATGAACATTCACATTTTAATCAATATATATATATATATATATATATATATACACAGGGTTGGGGAGTAACGAAATACAAGTAACTTAGTTACGTATTTAAAATACAAAATTTGAGTTACTGTATTTTATTACAGTTACATTTTAAATGGCTGGTAATCAGATTACAGTTACATCTGAAAAGTATTTTAGATTACCAAAGTGATTACTTTGAATTTTAATGTCATTTAAACAGCGATTGGTGATTCTCTGACTCTGACAGTCTGAAAAAGCGGAGTTAAGTTTCATGTTTTCGACTGTTTTCATGTTTTGTGAGTCATTTTATAATTGTAAAAAAGGTCAATGCAACTTTTTCCTCACAATTTGTTTTTCCCCTCACAATTGTGAGTTTGCATTTCACAATTCTGACTTCTTTTTCTCAGAATTGCGAGATTTAAACTCACAATTGCAAGTTATAAAGTCAGAATTGGGAGAAATAATTCAATTCAATAAACTTGCAATCCTGACTTTTTTTCTTGCAATTGTGAATTTAGTATGTTAGTTAAATGTCATAATTCTGACTTCTGAATTTTGTGAGTTTATATCTCATATTTTTGACTTTTCTCAATATTGTGAGTTTATCATAATTTTGACTTTTCTCAATATTGTGAGTTTATATCTCATAATTCTGACTTTATAACTCGCAATTGCAACTTTACATCATGCAATTCTGAGGGAAAAAGTCAGAATTGTGAGATAAAAACTTGCAATTCCCTTTTTTGTGTTTGTTCCACACTTATTAGTATTCCAAAGTATTCTAAAGTATTTAGATTAAGTTACTAAACTTGAGTAATGTAACGAAATACGTTACAAATTACTTTTTAAAGCATGTATTTTGTAATCAGTAGTGAAATACATTTTAAAAGTAACCGACCCAGCCCTGTATATATATATATATATATATATATATATATCCCTTTAATGCAGTGGTTGAACAGAGGAGGTGCTTTGCATTGAAAAAGTTAGAGTTTTAATAGTCTTTCAAACTCCAAAGAGCAAGAAAAATCCTGTCTTTCATGATATGTCCCTTCTAAAGGAAAAGGAGACTCAAGGATGCGACAGAAAACAGTAGACATTCACAACTAAAATAAAGCTGTCTGAGACACCTGCGAGCTCTCTTTATTGAGCTGGCATTGGTTTAAATAAGTGGTAGAATTTCCCAAAAGACTAAACAGCGACGCATGCCAGATACAATCACACACATACACGTTATCCTTTCATATCTTGCCTATAAGGAAATGTTGTAGGGCTCATGCGGGTTTGGGCAACATCAAAGCCAGGCTTTAGCCGACACGCTACTGTTAAAATCTCTCTCGCCAGCTATCGACGCTCAACCGCGGCTCAGATAACCGCGCCGGCTGCCAGACGCTTGCTCTCATTCCCGAGCATTTATCTCCACAGCCGTCTGCTGATAATTACAGCCACCCTGAGCACACAAACACGGCCGTGATTATCACCTGTGGCATCAGCGGCTCATCTGAGCTCAGGGTCTGTCCCGGTCCACTTCCAAAATCATCTCACAAGCACTCTAAGCTACGGGGTGAGTGCCACGTCCGAGGCCAAGCTGCACAAACATTCATTTTCAATTCGGTGGAGAAGGTCCAAATGGAAACTGATGATTCAATCCATAAATGGAGTTCTAGATGGAGTTGACTCGCACTATCTGTGTGTCTTGCTCTACTAAGTAAAGCCAATTTCTCTGCTCCTCTGGAGTCATGAGACGTCTGACTGACAGAGCAAACAGAGACGACATAAGCATCTAGGTGTTTTTCAACTTTGGATACAGAGTAAACAGATTCTTTTTAAAATATGAAGGTCAAAAACTTTTTACATGCTTTCATCCTTTGGAAAAGAAGTACTTTGCACATGTGTCATATGTATAGGTCTTATTATTTTATGCTTGTCTAAGACTCGGACAGAAAAAAAAAAAATCATAAATGATGAACATATTAAATTAAATTGTATATTTAATTAAAAATTGTAAAAAAAAAAAAAAATTAAAACATTATTAAAATATTACAATAAATTTAATATAGTAAAAATTTAAATCTAATATTTTCTATATTGTATATATTTTCATTTTACAAAAAATACATTTAAAAGTAAAACGTATATTTACTCAAATGCAATTTTTAAAAAATATATTTAATATAATAAAATAATATAATTGATTCACTTTAATTTAATTTAAATAAAAATAGTATATTTAATATAACAAAATACTATAATTGTTTAAGTTAATAATTTAATGTTAATATTTAATTTATTTATATTTAACATAATTAAATATTACATGTAATTAAGTGCACTTAGAATACATAAAAGGCCATTTGTTTTAAAAATGTTTAGAATGCCAAAATACATAATTTAGATTTGGTAGAAAATATCACTTTTGGAAAAAACATTTCAGAAAATAATAATAATACAATAATAATAATAATAATAATAAATGTGTGATATGTAATAGATTTAACTGTATAATTCACAAAATGACAGATTTCTCCTGCAATATATGCATGTCAACTGTTTGACATTGTTAGAAGATTAGTAAACTAATGAGAGTGTGTTGTAAGAGAGTTTATTTTCTAAAAGTTCACAGGGACTAAAGTGCCCATAGTTGAAGAAACACCTGTCTAAGAGAAACTGTTCACATGAGACTCCTCACTAATGCTAAATGAAGCTCTATGCTAATGGAATCTCTCTTGGCGTCTCTACCACTTGTTTTAAACGTGACAGATAAATTCAAACTCATCTTCCCACCGCCATCAATTAAAAACAAGACAGTTCGGTTGGGCAGCAGGGAATAATTTTGGTTTGGATCCAGTGAGAATGTCCTGAAGTTTTCGAGGATGATGCATCATGTGGCAGATAGGGGGCATCGCTCTGACAAAGTGATTGATGTCGCACCTACTGCTTTTAACAGACACACCTTAAAGGAATCAGTCACCCAAAAATACTTTTCATTTTCTCACCCTCTTGTCATTACAAATCCGTTTGTTGTTGTTTTTGTCACTGAACACACTTTTCAGAGCACTGACATTTGAATGTGTTCATCATGCAAATATATTTATGCTGCTTATGTTTTTGTGGTTCTGTGTGTCTATGTGTATATATATATACATATATGCACATATACACACACACATATATTTATGTATATATGTGTGTGTGTGTGTGTGTGTGTGTGTGTGTGTATGTATATTATATAATTATATGTATTATACAATTATAAAATCTAAATATTTTGAACATTATTTAAATATTAATTTTTTATAATAAATATTTTTTGGCCTTTTTACATTTATAAGTACATTATATATATATGTATGTGTATATGTATGTATATATATATATATATATATATATATATATATATATATATATAAAACGTATATTGTTTTTGTATATATATATATGTTTTTGTTTGTGTATATGTGTATATATATATATATATATATATATATACACATATATATATGTATGTGTATATGTATGTATATATATATATATATATATAAAACGTACTTATAAATGTAAAAAGGCCAAAAAATATTTATTATAAAAAATTAATATTTAAATAATATATATATATATATATATATATATATATATATATAAATATAAAAAGGCCAAAAAATATCTATTATAAAAAATTAAATATTTAAATTACGTTGAAAATATTTATACCTTAGAATTGTTAACATATTTAAAATGAATAATTTATTCTTCATTTTCTAATATTGTATTATTCATATTATTTATATTATTCTTCAGCCATTCTAAATAAAAATAATATACAAATTATCTATTTACATATGTGTTAAATATGTGTTTATTTATATATGTTATAGAAATGCATTTGCTTTTCCTCACAGTTTTAATCATATATTATCAGTAACTTTAGATACATTTAAAAAAAATTGTACCGCAGACAAGTGTGGAGTAACATGAGGGGAGGTGTGTAAATAATGACATGAATTTTTAATTCTGGGTGAACTGTTCCTTTAAGAAGGAGAAAAATCAACCACAGATGTTAATAATCTCCAACAGAGTAGGAAGACACTTACTTCCAAGGCGAAAATTGCTTTAATTGATGCTTGACATAAGAGTGAGGTGTCTGTCTGTTCAACCTCCACGGCACTGAAAGAGAGAGAGAGAGAGAGAGAGAGAGAGAGAGAGAGAGAATGAGGTGTGTGCAACATATTCAGATAAATCACACGGCGCCTATAATCTTCTCTCTCATTCAACTCGTCATTCTCTCTTCTACAGACCTGTTTAATCTGTAATGGAGCCTGGTTAGGGAGAGAATCAATGTAAGTACCCTTATTAGGGGATTTCAGAGGCGTAAATAAGTTAGAGCCTCGCAGCTGGGGCGGGGTGGAGGCCATGAAATCTTAATGTGTTGTGGGGAGACGAGGTTAGCATGAGCTAGCGTCACAGAAACACTTGGACGAGGGTCCCGTATCCCAAAAGACCTGCAAGGGAGATCTCTGGAGATCACAAAAATGTTTGATTGACAGATCTACGGACAAGGACATTTTCTCTATACTAAATGCACGCAGAGGCTGTGCTTAAAAATCTAGTGCAATTATTCAGCTTTCTAAGATATCTAGTTTCTGACTGAATTCTAAAGCAGCACCACATGTATCCTTAGTAGAGAAGGCAATCCCAGAATGCAATATGACAAGGGTTGAATTCAGAATATCACTCTTACGATTTCTGCAATATAAAAAGTGCATTCACGGCAGGTTAGAACTAGCATAATTGCGAAAACTCGTAATTACAACTTGGAATTTTCTGAGAACTCTGACTTGTATCATGTGACTGCTGTACCACCTGACCGCTGCAGATCAATTTTGCCGTTGAGAGTATTGCCGTATAATTGCATAATTCTGAGTCCAAGGACGAGAACAGCTTCGAGGCAGGAATGTTTGTGAAAGAATGTTTGGGAGGGAATTTGAATAAACATTTTCAAACATGAATTGGCACCTCTGAGTGCCGGAGGAGACTTTACAGAGTGCTCACCTCTTGCATTGTCAAAGCAAGATCTTGACGCTTTTAACTTTTCATATATAGAAAGCGATCAAAGAACGCTGCCTTTGCAATCGCAGGAGCTGTCAATCAAATATGCGATATGACTTGTGCCAAAACTCCCGTTTCATTCAACGAATCTCTTAGTTGCATCGTGTTTGCACTTTTGGTTATGATGAAAGCATTCGTTAGTGTGCAGAAATTGAGTTGCAATGACGCGATCACTGCTTTTATGCGCTCAACAACATATCTGTGATCGGCAACGATGTTCATCACTGCAACCTTTCGTGCCACGATCTAAAAATAATGCCATACATTTAATTGTAATGCAACACTTTTCGCGATTTGTTAACCTTGAGAGCTGTAATAGTAAAAAAAAAACATGCTAAAAGTTTTTGAGAGAGTAATAGCCAATCACAGCAGTGGGCGTTTACACTGAAGTCTCACAGCAGACACGCCCCTTAAAACAGAGCGTTTAAATAAGAGCGGTAAAAATCAGGGTAGAAAAATGACTTTTATTTCTAAATCATGACAATTTTTGATGTAAAAAGCATACCAACATTATAAGTGCACCGCAGAAAACATAGTAAATCATTAAAACATGACCCCTTTAAGTATTTTAAAATTATTATTAAAAATTACTATTAAAATCCAAAAAATTTTTTTGACCGGCTGTATATTATTAATTATTAGTATATTATATAATATAAGTTTATTAGCTTAGCAAAATCAGTCCCTCCCTAGCCTCCAAATCGGTCACTTAAAATATAGCATTTCACTTAGGAGGCTGTTGCCTATGAAGCTCACTAGGGTTTGAAACACAGCCAGAGAGCTCCTTCCTTACAACACCAAATTATTAAAAAGGATAAATTATCTTCGCAGGTGCTAAATTTGCTAATTGCTTTTCGCTAAATGTACTTGTTACTACTGCTGGTCACGCTACACCACTTTAATTATTCACACCAAAGCCTAATTAGTTGTATTCGTGCAACCACAGGCGAACACAACCTCCATTAGAACACAATCAAAGCTTAAACACTTTACTAGACACGGGGGTTCTCGCAAGCTGCACGAGTCGCTATGTTGAGCCGCTAGCGTCACACGGCGTTTGGGCTACAACTTTGTCGGGATGTAATCAGCATGAGCAGAAAGTTTCAGCTCAAAGCTCAGATGAAATATAAGATCTAATTAAGAAGTGAGCAGAACTGCTGATGCAGGACAAGTTATAACCTTTCATATCCTGATGAATATGGATTTCAGGGCACGGAGGAGGCCAGCGTTGGATCAGCATACTTACGGAGAAGGCTTTATAAATATCAGCCATGACCAGTGCACATGACCTCAGAACGCGAGCCCCGGTCCAAGGCTCAATGAAGAAAACGAGGTGCTCGAGACAGTAGAATTTAATAAATGCGAGTGATTTAGTGAGCAACATGTGTGAGCCATACTGTTGCCTATGGAAACCACCTGAGAGCGCTGACACAGTTGTGCCTCATTTATTGGATAACCATCTGCTCCGATATTCTAGAAGAGTTTGTGTACGCTACAAGAAATATCATGAAAGAAATATCCTTTAGCAACTGATTCATAATAAAACGAAATATTATAACAACTTATATAATTACTTATATTAAATTATACAATAACACACATTAATATTACGACTAGAGTATATACACACACATATATATATATATTCTAAATATATATATATGTATTCTAAATATATTTATATATATATTCTAAATATATTTATATATATATATTCTAAATATATTTATATATATATATATATATATATTCTAAATATATATATATATATATATATATTCTAAATATATATATATATATATATATATATATATTCTAAATATATATATATATTCTAAATATATTTTTATATATATATATATATTCTAAATATATTTATATATATATATATATTCTAAATATATTTATAT
Source organism: Zacco platypus (assembly GCA_038088235.1). Lineage (NCBI taxonomy): Eukaryota > Metazoa > Chordata > Actinopteri > Cypriniformes > Xenocyprididae > Zacco > Zacco platypus. Next base: position 4,945,321 of record CM076063.1, read on the forward strand.
ATATATATATATATATATATTCTAAATATATATATATATTCTAAATATATTTATATATATATATATTCTAAATATATATATATATATTCTAAATATATTTATATATATATATATATTCTAAATATATATATATATATATATATATATAATAAATAATCTATAATCTAAAATAATGTAATGTAAAAATTTGATTTTATTATACCATACTAAGAAAATCAAATAGAACTAATTTAATGTAATATGTAATGTAAAAATTAATATTTCACATTATTATGTAAATTTAATATAACATTAATGTAATTTAACACACAAGTATACACACGCACATATACATTTATTTTAGATGATTGATTTATTATTATTATGATTATTATTTAGACTATAGACATATATATAAGTAAATGTACACACAGAATGCCACGAGAATATAAGAAAATACATGATTAACATAATATTATATAATAATTTTAATTGTTTCACATTATATATAAAACCAGCAACGCCATGACCCTTAAGTATAATGATTTTGCTATGAATCATTGGTATTGTTCAATTCAGATCTGATGCAGGTTGATTAAAAGCTCTTCAGAAATCTAAATGTTTATCAGGTATTACAATAAGAAAAAGCCAAACAGAATGGTTTGCCGTGCATCAAACTGAGCTTTTCAGCACAAACAGTAACTAAACCGTATCTGAGTCGAGCACAATGTCCCGACAAAACAAGCCTAAACTGGCACGTCCTGCTGCAAAGTTTCCAATTATGGGGATGAAAAATGGCTGGTGCTGATTGTGTCGTGATCGATCGCAAACTATAAATCTTCTGACCTACATACAGCGATGTAATGGGGTTAAAAGATCCAGTTTCCCGCAACTAGACTTGATTCAACACTGAACCATTTCTTGAACAGTGATTACTTGGGTATAATAAAAAATAAAAAAAATACAATAAAATGCAAAAAAAAAAAAAAATGCTGCATTACAAAAATGTCAAGGTATTAAGCCTTGTTTTTTCTTGTGTTAAGCCTAAATATAAGAAAACTGAATGAGGTTTATGATTAAAACAAGAGAAATGTTGCCTAAAGACATTTTTTGTTTTTTTTGTTTATACCAAACAAACAAACAAACGAAACAGTCTCTTTCTAATGTGAAAGAGCCCTCAAGGAATAATAAAAACCTGAAATATATAGATTTGAGACTTGAAGGACGCATTCAGCTGACGCACGTCAACAGTCTCCAGAGCCAGTGAACACCGCAGAAACTGAAAGCACCAATGGTGAAGGCAAACAATTTTAGCGTTATTATTTATTTATTGTTAATTCAACCCTGCAAAAGCACCACTGCAAACCAGATAAGCAAGTTCCTCTGTGATCCAGACGCTTGGAGGCTTATCTCATTAACATTTGAGTTACGGTTAAAACCTCTCCAGAATTAAACTTCTAAAAACACCTGTTTCTGAACCTGTGACAAACACATTCAAACGCAAAGGGTTTCAAGTTTTCAGGGCAACCGAGACCCCATGTTCAATATCTCTCTCTCTCTTTCTCTCTCCTGCAACGGATCCCGCAACAAATAGAGCGCAATTCTCTCCTGCTGTGTTTCCTCAAAGATAAAATGAGTGTTTATACCATCTCTGAATGTCATTATAAAGCCTGCGATACAATGGCAAATGCCGAGGGATTCTGCACAAAAGTTGTGGAAGTTCTCTCAAAGATTTTCCTCCGTGCTTGGAGAAACCGTGGCATCGGGGACGAGCATCATCTCCTGAGAAACCACTGTAGTTGCACTGCCATTCAAAATTCATGCGTGGAAAAGCGCATGGTACGCAGGGCCTGATTTATAGATGTTTAACTGGTGTTTTAGCATATGGAAATCAGAAAGATCTGTATAAAGGCGCAGGGCTCCCCCAGGAACGTGCCGGTTTTTCCTGTTTATTTTTCTCGAAATATTCCTGGCTCCGACCCAGATAAACTGGATATCTTGTTCACCCCCCACGACTGGCAACCTGGGACAGACGACGGTGGGAATGGGTGCCAAAGTGGAGAAGAACAAAACGGAACGAAGACATCATACTGAAATTTGATTACTTTCTAGGAAGCAAGAAGTTTTGGGGGTAGTGCATTACAAGTAATGCGAGTTAAGCAATCAGATTACTTTTTTCAAGTAACGCGAGTTGAGTAATCAGATTACTTTTTCAAGTGACTTAAGTAATCAGGTTACTTTTTCAAGCAACGCGAGTTAAGTAATCAGATTACTTTTTCAAGTAACGCGAGTAATCAGATTACTTTTCCAAGTGACTTAAGTAATCAGATTACTTTTTCAAGTAACACGAGTTAAGTAATCAGATTACTTTTCCAAGTGACTTAAGTAATCAGGTTACTTTTTCAAGCAACGCTAGTTAAGTAATCCGATTTTAGCGATAATAGAGACTCTAACTTCTAACTCGTGTTACTTGAAAAAGTAATCTGATTACTTAACTCGCATTACTTGAAATAAATTATATATATATAAATATTATATATTTAATAAATTAGTGATGTCGAAACTGCCAAATCCGATATCAAGTCGAATTTTTAAAAATGTGAAGTAATATTACTTAACTCGAGTTACTTGAAAAAAGTAATCTGATTACTTAACTCTCATTAATTGAAAAAGTAATCTGATTAGTTACATGATAAAGTAATCTGATTACTAACTCTAACTCGTGTTACTTGAAAAAAGTAATCTGATTACTTTTAAGTAATTTAAGTAATCAGATTACTTTAACTCCTAACTCGTGTTACTTGAAAAAGTAATCTGATTACTTAACTCTAGTTACTTGAAAAAAGTAATCAGATTACTTTTTTTCAAGTAATTAGAGTTAAGTAATCACATCACTTTTTTCGAGTATCTCGAGTTAAGTAATATTACTTCACATTTTTAAAATTTCGACTTGATATCGGAGTTGGTAGTTTTGACAACACTAATTTATTAAGCAATCAATACAACTGTAAACATATATTTTGTTAGCAGAGTGGAATGACAGCAATTTTGAAATGAAAATAAACCACAGTATTAATATTTACTAAAATAAACAAAGAAAATTAGTAAATGTTGCGTTTTTCTTTTATTTCATGTAACTTGCTCAAATGAAAAGAATTATTAAATAAAAATAATTCATTTCATTTTTAATTTTTTCGAGGAAATTCTTTTACACAATTTCATTGTATTATATTAGATTAGATTTATTAAATTAAATTATAACGTCTGCCAAAAAGAAAGAAATCGCTCGAACCCAAACACTGTACAACATCCAGAAAGGGTCTTTCCCCAGCTCTTGATATAAAATAAACAGTGATTACTGTGAAAATGGAACTGCGTTCACAAGCACAACACTTGTGCGGTCCACGTGAATGGCGCTAAAGAAAAGCAAGCAGCCGGCTTAGTGAAATTTTGTCTCAAAGATGCTTATGAAGCGTTCTGAAGGAGGCTGACAGCGGCAGATTTTAAATCCTCATCTCTTAGTGAGTGAAAAGGCTACATCTGGAGGGGGGAGCGGTTTATTTCTCCACGTAAAACGATGGCGAATGAGGAGGCTGGGGGGATTTGGAGGGTGGTAATCTCTACAATACTGAGTAATACTCATTAAACCAGGAGAATAAGTTAGGATGGAGTGTTTGCGGAGGAGCGGGATGCTGATCTTTCTGAACCGTGTTGCGGGAAGCTCTTTATGCGGACAAAATGAACGCATAAACTGTGTCGTCCATCTTTGCGAAAGTTTGAAACGCACGCTGCGTTTCTGAGTTCAGAGGGAGATTTTCCAGACGTTTTTAATGTTGGCGAATCAGAGCTCTGGGGTTCAGAGACAAACAGAGGGGCATGCAGGAGCTTTGATCATCTCACAGCTCCAAAGAACACAAACACTAAACAAAGAGTCACATCCCATAGAGAGATAATGCATTAAAACAAAACTGTGGCCAAAAATGAGTATCTGCATGTTTCGTTCACTATGAGTATCCATACGGGAAAAAACAGGCTCTGCATATGGAACTGGGTCAAATGCAAAAAAACAAAACAAAACAAAACAAAACAGAAAGAACTTCTTACAAATATGCTACACAAATAAATAATTCCCAAAAATAGAAAATGAGCCAACATGAAACGGCATTTTACTTGCCTAATGTCACATATTTCTAAGTAACACTGGAATGTCAATAATTATTAAATGTAAAATTATTTCTAGTGACATCAAAAAGAAAAGTAAAAAATTACAAACCCCTTTTGAAATAATGTGCACTGATAAGAATTAATAATAATTATTAAAAAATATATATTATATATATATATACACATTATATACACACACACACACACACATATATATATACACAAATATATATATATACATACACACACACACACACACATATATATACACACACACGCATATATATACACACACACACACATATATATATACACACACACACACACAGACACACACATACGCACACACATATATACACACATACGCACACACATATATATACACACACACACACACACATATATATATATATACACACACACACACACACACACACATATATATATACACACACACACACACACACACACACACATATATATATATATATATATATATATATATATATATATATAGGAAATGTTACAAATATTTATTTATTAATATTTATATGTTTAGCTAACGTTGCATACAATGTTTTTTTTGCACATTTACAAAGAAAATAAAAATGCTAATAACATTTAAAAAAAGTAAATGAGTAAATGTTGCGTTTGCCTTCTGCTGAAATTGGAAAAGAAAGTAAACTGCCAATTTCAAAACTGTTTATTTCATGTTGACTAAAAAGAAAGCATCGCACATGAGTCTCTGTACCGTTCAGTCATTCTCATAATCATCATTAATGTCATTATTCCCACTATCATATGATCCTCGTCCGCCACATTGGCTTCCTCTTAATCCATTATTACACATGCTTTTGGTAATCATAGTTTTATTAAGGTTAAGCATTAAAATACAAACAGAAAGGCTCCTGTCCAATCATGCGCTGCGGAGGAGCGGAGCTCATGCACTTCCTATCGTTCTGCCGCCCACTAATCTGCTGTCATGTGTGCGGCTGCAAAACACGTTCTGCTGAATAAATCCACATTATTTCACCAGCGGATTTAGATTTGTGAAAGATGCAGTGTTGCGCTTCAATATCTTAACCTCTCTTCAATATCTCAATTTGTTCTCAGAGACGCCAATGAGATAAAATAGAGAGCGAATGATGTGCAAATGAGTTCATTCAGTGAAGTATTAGTGAGAGTGATTCAAACTGACTTTAAATGATTCATTAAACAGCTCAAAAGAGTCATTTGTTTATGAATCGGACTGTACTGGATGCGCTGTATGTGAAAAAGAACTGCTTCATAAGATTCATTTGTTTGTGAGTCGATCTACACCCGTCCTGCAGACTCTTTTACCTCATTGGGAACACAGATAATCGCGTGGGAGAGCTTCTGTCAATCAGACCAGCACTGATCTTTATTATCACTCTCTTCCATTAGGTGACTCTTTTACTTTGCATGCATTTGAAACGAAGCTACAGACGCAACACAGTCCTCTCATATAAATGTACATCTATCAGAGGTTACCACTCAAAATAAAGAACAATTTATATTTATTTATTCAATTAAAACACAGAGCACGAGTCACTCTACTTTATGATACTGTTATGAAGTCTTTCTGTCCATTTGAAGCTCAATTCACTTTCTATTAATAATACGGAAAAGTACTGGTCCTTTTCTCCCTCCAAAACAGACTCCATGTTTTATTACATTTTTTAGTAACAAGATGTTTTCTGAAGCAGACGGTTCTTCTAAATATGAGAAGAAATAGGCACAGACACCTGAATGAGAGGTTCAAACAAGTGTTTGAACGAGCAAAACTCGTCGCCATAATGTTAGGGTCTCTTGTGTGTGATTTGCTGTCTGGTTACCAAGGTGTTGTCTTGTGTTGCTATGCAGTTGCTAGGGTGTTCTAAGTTGTTGCTTGTGCATTGTTTACTAGCCCAGGTATATACAGCTATTCCAAGTTGTTTATTTGACTTCTTACCACACACATACATAACACGACACACACATAATATATAAATATATATATATATATATATATATATATACATACACATACACATTTATATATATATATATATATATATATATAAATACATACATATATATAAATATTATATATATATATAAAATACATATATATTATGCATATATATATATATATACACACACACACACACACACGTGCTGTCAAACTATTAATCGCCACCAAAATAAAAGTATATAATACATGTGTGTGTATGAATATATAAATACACACATGCATATATTTATTTAAGAAATATTTACATGTATTATATATTTAAATGTATATATACACATATATATATATATATAAAACAGTGATTTTAAATTTTACACAATATTTACCTTTATATTGTATTTACTTTATATTTTACTTTTTTTAGGTTTACTTGCGCACACACACACACACAGATATCTGTACCTCAATATGTTTATGCACATTAAACATATTAATATCCATTTATATGTATTTGCATCTTTTCTCCATCAAGCATTTATATGCAAAATCTTTAAATTAAAATCTAATAAAACCTAACAAAATATGAATGGGAAGAATGGAAACCCAACCTTCAAGTTATTCTGGATTTTTTTTTTTAGTACAGGGCAAGTTTTGAAGCGTAAGGTTAGAAGTCTAAACAAAGACCTGGTTTAGAGTTTCCTAAGATTTTATTTTGGGAGGTGTAATATCAAGCCAATGCAGCAGCAAATCATTTGAAAGCGTCTGAAATGTTTAGAAGAGCAGCTCTGTAAAGGTCACCGACCCCTAAACAGCAAAACTCTCCATCCCGACTCTAAAGTCTCCATAAACCGATTCAGTGCCTCTGCTATCTGTTCCACTACTCCTGATAAAACCACCATTTTTCCACCTGAGTGATCCGATCGCGGAGTGACCCGGCTCCAGGGACGTCAAGCCTGCCGTAAGAAGCTCTCGTCACCAGCCTCGACACCTCCACAGCTTCAGCACCCACTGTGAGAAACGCACACTTTAGCGGGCAACATTCCCTATTCAAATTCAGCTCGGTGCTCAATCACCCTGTCTAACATCTGAACTCCCCTGTTTTCTCTGTAGAGACGCCGCGGGAGCGAGCGCGTGTGTTTCTGACAGCGCAGACGACAGCTCTACTTCAACAGGGAGCTGAACTCATCCTTTCGAGGGAAGAGCGTGAGTCTCTGGAGGAGCAGCGCATCAATTTCCTGTCAGAGATGGCTGTGGGCCGCCGTCGTGGAGGCGTTGCGAGAGATAATGCAAGACAAGCAACTTATAGCGGCCCCTTCCAAGCCCGAAGCGCACAAACAAGAGATGAGAACCAGTACTGAGGGCTCTATCGAGACCGCCATCACTTCCTGTGTGTAGGAACGGCGGGCACGGGTCCTGCCACAAAACGTGTCCAGCCTGGTGCATGCTGGGAGCAATAGAGTTATTTTCCACTTATGATGTCAGACAAGGTTTCAGTTGTAATCAGTTATAATTAGTTTTACATGAGCATTTATATCCCTTTAGAATCAAGATACGTTTTTTTTTGACTGCGAATCTTTCACGTAATGGAATTGTATAGATTTTTTTAATGTACTGAACAAAAATATACATAATGTGCAAACAACTTGACATAGTAAACACAAAATAAAATTTTAATAAATTAAAAGCATGCTAGAAATACTGTTTTTAATTTATTTATGAAAATCTATTAATAATCTTATATATGTATATGTGTGAATATATATATATATATATATATATAATACATTATACACTCACATACATTTTATATATATATATATATATATTTGTATGAGTGTATAATGTATTATATATATATATGCATATATATATATATATAAAATGTATGTATAAGTGTATAATGTATTATATATATATATATATATATATATATACACACACACATATACATATATAAGATTATTATTAATACATTATTTCATAAATAAATTACAAACATGGTATTCCTACCATGCTTTTAATTTATTTTAATTTTTGTTGCACTTAAATAAATTCGGTTCTGTTTACTACATCCTTTTTTCCATGTTTTACATACATTATATTTTATTATATTATATAAAATTATTTTTAAAAAAAGGGTTTGCTACAATACCTTTAAGACTTCTGTAGTAAATGACCTCTGATATGAGATAAATCAGGAAAATTTCACTTGCACAACATCATCTTTTTTTCCTTATTAATTAGTATGTCGGTCATCCGCTTTTCTTTGATTACCAACAGAAAAAAGCATGTAAATACCATGATATATGATGATGGTAATCATTCAGTATGGCAAACCCTGTTATCGTCGTATGCCATCACTGTACTTTTTTGTAAGTAAATAAAGTAACAATCTGATTACCCTTATTGTACCATGGTACCACCATGATTTTTTTTGTAAAGAATGCTAACAGCCCATCTGATCCAACCTTTCAACAAACAGGATGTTTGTCTGTCAGTTCTTTGGATACGCTGTCACCTGTAATGATTCGTTTTCAACCTCTCATTCAGGTGTCTGTGGCTTTTTCTGCTCATTTTTAGAAGAGCTGTCAAAGTTTGTGAATGACGGGACCATCTCTCCAGATGTCAATCAAACAGAAACCCATTTCCCCCTACCGTGGCTTCCTCTGCCATTTCACAATGCTGGAATCATTGCACCAAATTGTTCTGCCAAAGTAACTGTTGTTCCAAGCACTCTCTCCTATATATACTCCATACATATGTCATATCTCTCACGTTTATCTCCGATCGGGCCTCCTGTCGGGCTCTTTGGCATTTGCCACAGATTGCATTGCTTTCCTTTGCGTGTTTGTGTGCTCGTGAATTCCTGGTTTCAAGCCTGCAGATGTTGAAAGCCTTCCGCACAGTCAGAGATGAGATCTCAAATCGCATCAAACAAGAGTATGTCTGTCAGCTCTCGTCTCCAGGTGACTTTATTCAACAAATATGACTGGAGAACCACCAAAGTCAACATTAAACGGCATTTATAACCAATTCCACTGCTATAATGTGTCATTCAGAGAGAAAGTTAAAGAGAACGTTGTCATTTTTGTTTCTGAATTGATGAATAGTGCTCAATAAGACCACAAATGTGCATTAAGAAGGTAAATGGAGCTCGTGTTGACTTTCTCAGCCATGAAAACACGAGCACAAGCAGCACAGAGTCGAGTCAAGAGCAATATTAATCTCATAGCAGCGCTGTCTCTATTAAAGTTAATGTATGTTTAACAGTTTTGCGTTTCGGTCACAGAAACAGCGTCTCTAATGAGCCGCGACGCTCTACACAAGCAGCTAGCAGCACACGAACCTAAAGAGAGAGATGACGAAATGAAAAAGAATAGAGTTTTTCTGCAAAGTGAGTTTATCTAAAAAAGACCCTAAAACACCTAAAAACATTCAACTCTTGTCATCACTTACTCACACTCAGGCTTTCTTACGTTCATTGAAACCAAAATGATAAGGTTTGAGTCATTTTATCTGTATTCTCTGAATTATTAATTATTCTCTTAATGATTCTATGATATATATATATATATATATATGTGTGTGTGTATAAATGGGACATTGACAAGTAAGGTTTTTTTTAGAGTAAAGTAAGTTTTAGAGTATTTAATTAATTTTCAAGTTTTATTAAGTGTTAACAATGAGATTATGTGGTTTTTATGAATCAATCAAAACTGCTGTTGTCATTTTTTACAAGCTGGACAAAATTCGTCACCAAAAAAGTCATTTCGTTTAATCAAAATTTCGGTTTCACTGAATGACAATTTTGGTTATACCGAATGACGATATTTTCAAACAGTGCTAACAGGCTGATATCTAGCAAGCAAAAGGACAATCAAACATTTTATATTTAATACAAGTTTTTAAAATATTACAACAATTTCCATGTTTTAAAGCGGTTGTACCGAATGACCTGATGTTTCAACAAGTGAAAATATGAATCTTTCAAATAGTTAAAAGAGAGTTAGTTACTTTGCTTCACGGCCATGTGGTCTTTTGCAGGCATCTGAATGATGTCACATCCTGTCACATGATATTGACCGCATTAGTCCCTTTACAATGGTTACTCCAAATGACATCAATGAAATTCATTTTTCCGGATATTCTTTCTCATAACCAGGGTTGGGGAGTAACGAAATACAAGTAACTTAGTTACGTATTTAAAATACAAAATTTGAGTAACTGTATTTCATTACAGTTACATTTTAAATGGCTGGTAATCAGATTACAGTTACATCTGAAAAGTAGTTTAGATTACCAAAGTGATTACTTTGAATTTTAATGTCATTTAAACAGCAATTGGTGATTCTCTGACTCTGACAGTCTGAAAAAGCAGAGTTAAGTTTCATGAACTTTTTTAATACTTTTAAGAGGATCATAAAAATTGTCATTTTTATTTAGTTCTGTCCTGAACAAGACAAAAACAACAACAAAAAATTGCCCAACTGTCAGCTTAACTGTCCTGTCATGACCTGATGATCCACGACTGTTTTCATGTTTTGTGATAGTTGTTTAGTCATTTTATAATTGTAAAAAAGGTCACTGCAACTTTTTCTCACAATTTGTTTTTTTCTCCCTCACAATTGTGAGTTTACATTGGGAGATATAAACTTGCAATACTGACTTTTTTTCTTGCAATTGTGAATTTAGTATGTGAGTTTATATCTCATAATTCTGACTTTTCTCAATATTGTGAGTTTATATCTCATAATTCTGACTTTTCTCAATATTGTGAGTTTATATCTCATAATTCTGACTTTTCTCAATATTGTGAGTTTATATCTCATAATTCTGACTTTTCTCAATATTGCGAGTTTATATCTCATAATTCTGACTTCATAACTGGCAATTCTGAGGGAAAAAGTCAGAATTGTGAGATAAAAACTTGCAATGACCTTTTTTGTGTTTGTTCCACACTTATTAGTATTCCAAAGTATTCTAAAGTATTTAGATTAAGTTACTAAACTTGAGTAATGTAACGAAATACGTTACAAATGACTTTTTAAAGCATGTATTTTGTAATCTGTAGTGAAATACATTTTAAAAGTAACCGACCCAGGCCTCTACATAACAAAGCAATGACTTCCACACATAATTTTAATACCATTTTGCAATATGTTCATATATGATGTTATAAAATCATGGCAGAATAAAAAATATATACAGGACCGAAACTTGTGAACACGGAACAAGACGCAACTGACAAATGCATTGACTAGCACTGTCAGCGTCAGGACATGGGAAACCACCAACTAAGACAAGACGACATCTCAGCCGACATTCAAACGTTTTATTTTATTATGATCATAGGACTGACGTGAGGGAAACCGCTATCTAAACGCAGGTACACCGCTCACTCGATCTCTCTCTCTCTCAACACTCGACTCTAATACAATAAGCTTCAATGAATAATATCAATGAGAACAAACATATGTGTTGGGTGTTGTGTAGTGATGCACAGAACCGCTGCGTGAAGCGGTCAAAGCCGTGTTATCGTGAATAAAACTAACCGTTAAATTAATAAATAAACACACAGACATACACACAAATCAACCGATTCAGCTCACAATCTGAATTCTTCATTTATGAACTCAATGATTCGTTCTCAAGTTTCACTCACTTTGCTCAATGGTCTTTTCATCGCACATTGTATGACTTAAGGCCGGTATTTTTGTGTTTCACAGAACAGTCACACAGGTTTGGAACGACACGAGGGTGAGTAAATGACAGAATTTCCATTATTTGGTGAAATAAACTCTCCATTCCAGATGGCACACATACACATCATGTTCACCAACAATCACTGCAATAATTCACCGTATCTACCCTGTCATGAGAAATCTGGCATCAGCAGCATAATGATTTTCTCTTTATCTCGCCATCCATTTGAATCATACTGTCATTCTCCCTTTCTCCACCCACGGCTGATGGTTTAATCATGAAAGAGAGAGAGAGAGATGAAGCTCTTTTATCAGGAGCCCGTGTGGATTATGTGAGATCTTCTCCTTCAAGTCCCTGGACTTTACATAACGGCTGACATTGTTTGCACAGAAGGGAAGACATCAACGTGATTATCACTAATTCAAGATGCTGGAAATCACCTGACTAGCGCTGAGAACCGGTTCTGAAAGCAGTTGTGCAGATCAATCAAAAGTGCTTATTAATGTGTTATTATATATATATGTTAAGAGAGAGAGAGAGAGTTTGTGCGACTCTTCTTGAGGGTCCTCCAGCGAGGGACCTCCGCTCTCCTCGGCATCTGTGTTCAATCCCACGGCTGTGAGCAGCAGATGTGATATCGGCGGGGAGGAGATGCTCGGATAGTGTTTAAACACAGAAATGTGAGACGCTCCGTCTCACAGAATCATTGAGCAGACGTCATCCACATCTGCCCATCAGGACGCTGCCACATGACGCGAGTCTCGGTGCCACTAAACAAAATTAAAGTGTCTCTCCACTTTACCACGAATGTTTGGCCAACAAGACTCCGCAGCAGGCAAACAAACAGTCAGTTTGGAGGGTTTCTAAGCCTTCTGGGTGAAAAACTCACAACCCTACAGGGTCAGAGATTAATTAAACTGATGCTCATACAGAAAGCACACTTATGAGGCCACATGCTCACTTACTGCATAGTGTTGAGCGCGTTTACCACTGAAATCATCTGGATTCAGTCACATTTACTGATAGAATGACTGTGCACCTCTATTCTGAAAACCTCCTTTAGATATTTCTTTCATAATTTTTATGAAAAGATGAGAAGCACTACTAGTAATTCATAAGCTCTCAAATTGATTCAGTTTGGGGTTCAATTCAATTAGGATTCAATTGACCGTTCGCAAAGACCCGCCCCCTTTAGTTACTGTTGCTATGTCTGACAAGCCATGCCGCTCTCACGCCACACATCATGTTCTCATGAAGTGAAAAATGCAAAGAGGACACTGACAACACGCCGACAGACGAGACAGAGCAGGTTACTTTTGATATGAAACAGTTTCATGTTTAAAATATTGTTATTTTATAAAGAAGTTTAATCAATAAATAGCGTCTAGTGTGTCTTTAATGTGTCGTGACAGATCGCTGTAGCTCCTTGTGAACCGATCATTCATTTATAGCATCAAATAAACATGAATGAACATCAGAAGGAATGTTGTTTCAAGCGCGGAAAGATGTGAGTATACACAATTTTTCAAGTTCACTAACGTTAATCTACTAACTCCCCTGACTGCTTTGTCAGATAAAATGGCGGTTATGATTGGTTCGATCGCCTGTCAATCAAACCGCCAGCGAAGGGTCAATTGGGTATATTTATGGTATAATGTCTATTAAATATAAAAAGAAACTCTTTCTCTGTCATTTATATATATAAGATTTTAGTTTTATTTAAGTTAATATTTGGACTGAGCTTTTATTTTTATATTTTTAGTTTTCATTTTCATTGTAGTTTATTTTAATATTTAATTGTTTTAATACTCTGGCAATTTCTTTTATTATTATTTTTCTTCCTTTTATTGTTTTATTCCAGTTTTAGTTTTATTTTAGTTGGTCAGTTTAGTACTTTAACTTATTTTAGTTAGTTGCCAAGGAAATATTTAAATTCATTTTTTTAAATATATTTTTTACTTAACATATATTCACTGCCCGACCAAAAAAAAAAAAAGTCACCGTTTGGATTTAAATAAGCAAATACTTAAAGGGATAGTTCATCCAAAAATGAAGATTATCCCATGATTTAGTCGTCCTAGGTGTATATGACTATCTTCTCTCAGACGAACACAATTGGAAATATTTAAAAAATAACCTTGCTCTACCAAAGTTTAAAAATGGTGGGGTGCCTGTTTTTAAGTCCTCAAAAAATGCATCCATCCATCATAATAGTAATCCATACGGCTCCAGTGAGTTAATAAAGGCCTTCTGAAGTGAAGCGATGGGTTTTTGTAAGAAAAATATCCATATTTGAAACTTTATTACCTATAATATCTAGTTTCCGGCAGATGGCCGTACACATCGGTTTGCGGCGGAAGACCCGACGTATGACGTAATGACGTAATAACGAACACGGAAGCTCAGAGTATAGAGCGAATTAGAAGTTGATCATTTTTTTTATACATTACGTATGTTACACCTTGTAAATATGTGTCATTTACACATCCTCTGAGAACTCATACACAAACGAAATGCAATGAAACCCGCACAGTCGCCATACTCATGACAGATGTGGTGCTTTTCATGCCTGGAGTCGGTGATCATAAACACACAGATGTGTCGTGTGATTGAATCTGAAGTGGGTTGTCAGGCAGAAGCCGCTTCCAGATGGCCGCCAGACTCCTGCGCCCGCGACTCACAACACTTCATATGACGGACCGGGAAAACAGCACAGAGTCTGTGAACCGCTTAGCAACAGGGTAAATCCTTGACATTTTTAAAATGCTTCAGCTGAAGAAGAGAGAAATATAGTGCGAGAGAGGGAGAGAGAGAGAGAGAGAGAGAGGTGCCTTTTTGAGACTGTCACAGTCTAATTCTGCACAATACTTGCTGCCAACAGACACACGCCCCTTTTCAGCCCAGATTTGGGGATAAAACCAGCGTCCTCCACTGAAGCAGCTAAATTATTTTTAGTATTAAGTAGGGAAAGAGAAAAAAGAGAGGGAGAGAGATAGAATTGCGTAGTGGGCCGCAGATTTTGCAGCGGTTACGGATTACCGCTTGCTTGTAAATCCCATCAGAATGGATTGAGAGAAAATGAGAGAAAGAGAGAGAGAGAGAGAGAGTAAATAAGAGAGTTTCAACCTATCCACCCATATGAGTCTTGCTGTTCTACAGAGGATCAAACTTTGACCTTCATAGGACAATATTAAAGGGGTCCTTAATAATGATTTCACTTTTTTAACTTTAGTTAGTGTGTAATGTTGCTGTTTGAGCATAAACAACATCTGCAGTCACAATGCTCAAAGTTCAAAGCAAAGGGAGTTATTTTCTTTGACAAAAAATGGCTTTAAGGACATACATTTATCCACTATTTATCCGTTCAGAATGTATTCTAAAAGTTTAAACGTCTTCCTGAGTCTCCGTAAGTCTGAACATGTTACTGACTATCCTCATTTTGGCTGCGTGAGATTCTCCAGCTTTGTTGTTGTTGAGCTGTTAAAGCCCCGCCCTCTTTTGGAAAGCAGGTCATTTGCATTTAAAGGGACACACACAAAAATGCCAAATTTGACAAGCTATAATAAATGATCTGTGGGGAATTTTGAGCTGAAACTTCACAGACACTTATTTTACATCTTGCATTATAGGTTTACTCATTTCCTTAAAACTAAAGGTTCTTTATTTGCATCAATTGCTCTTTGGGGAACCAAATTGCAGTGAAAACCCACTTTTGGCAGCTTTATTTTTAAGAGTGTCGAGGTTTCGCTTCTCATTTTCATCTTTGAAACTTGAAATCAAGATGAAATACATTTAAGCTCATAATGAGATCTCTGACTTTGGTATTTCTGCAAATTTGAGCACAGCTTGATTGAGATCTTCAATAACCAATATGGTAACAAAATATTATGCATTCCTACTTCACGTTGGTTTGCATCTTGTAGTTTTGAGAAACAAAAAGACATTTATACTGATCAAAATGCAATAAATACTGAAACGCTCTCAGCTATATCTGTATGGATTTAAAGGGATAGTACATTATTTACTTAACCTAACAGTTGATGGACCCCACTGATTACTATGGAAGTCAATCAACTGTTAGGTTACCGACATTCTTCAAAATATCTTCTTTTGTGCTCAGCAGAAGACAGAATTTTCATTTTTGGGTGAACTATCCCTTTAACACAGCGTAATTCTGTTGAATAACGGATGATTCCATATAGTCCATATGTCTATCCTCCTAAGTATAGCTCTGGAGATCTGGCCAGCAAAAACGGATCTAAATGCTAGCGTGTTCCCAAAACCCTACTCCTGCCGCTTCTGATCAGAGCGAGAAAGCCAGGCTGAATCGAGTTATCTCTCATCATCTACTCCAGCGCTGGTCATCTGTGATTTCAGCACCTCCTCAGAACAATCCACAGACCCGAGGCTCTCAACTAAGTCAGTATCAAAAGCCCTCATGCTGTCTGTTGAAAGAGCAAAGAGACTTTCCTCTAACCAGAATGGGGAGCCCGGGCTTCAGACGCACACCCACAGACCGCCCACTCGCCGTCTGATGCAAACGGCACACGAAAACGCCAAGAGTTCACTGAAATCACAAGCTTCAATCTGATTGCCTGGTTTCATGGAGGATTATAAGGCATTGGGCCGCTACAATGAGCACTTCTCATTGACTCTCTATATATACTTATTATTTGAGACATTTAGTAGCATGCAAAGATATTCAAAAGCAAAAGTGCATTGGACGGTTGACTCAAGTACTGGTACTTATTGCATGTTAGTCTATTGTGGGTTCATCATTTTCAGACGTACCAGCTTCTGAACAACACATAAGAAAGCAAATTGCTGTTTCTTCCTGTGTAAGTGGCCTGAATAAGCTACAAAGTGGGCCTCAGATGAGCTACCTGTTTTCACAGTCACAAACAGCGTGTGCCGCACACATTCAGCGGTAATCAGACGTTCACTTGAGGATTTTACACAGCAGAAACATCTCCAATAAAGCTCCACCGTCTCTGACAGGCAGCTGTTTCCCCTCGCTCGAGTCAGCATCTTAAAGCGACATAACGGAGTCGTATGAGGTGTGAAGATCGGACTATATTTGATCACACACTGTGGCCCCGAAGAACTCTCAGTGTCTGTCTCACTCCGTCTCTGTGTGTCTCTCTGTGGGGCGCAACAGCAGCAAGAAGGAAACTACTGAAGCTTTACTTGCTTCATTTTACCAGCACATTAAAGGTTTGTCAGTCCCGTGAACCAGAAACCAATCGCCCTAAAGCAAACTGAAGCGAACCGCACTGATAAATGGAGGTTAAACGTTTCCCCGCCATTTGTTCCACATCTCGTCATGATGACTTCATTCAGACATGTTGGACTGTGACTCATTTGCAAGATTCAGTTATCAAATACATGAAGATCATATCAATTAATCTCCTAGCTTGTCAGACTAGGTTCAGTCTAGGGTTGCAAAACATTTCCGGAAAATTTCCAAAGGAAGTTAAGTTGGGAAATTTTGGGAATTTTCCAATAAAATTTACAGAAATTAAAGGGGATTCATTGGAGATTTGGGGTAATTTATACAAACTTGATCATACACAAGCATAAACATTTTGTTTGGTCATAAGCAAACTTTTTTTTATAAGGCATTATACTTGTGCTAACCACAAATGTACACTGAATTATTAGATTAATTTAATTTTTTCTAGGACGTTCTTTAGCCCCCAAACTTTTGAATGGTAGTGTATATACATTTTATTTTAAAAGGGCTATATATAAAATTCAGAAGTTATTCACCTTGTTTTTAGCGACACCGGTGGCCATTAAACGAACTGCAACAAACAACTGGTGCTAGCACACACTCCATTGTGACGGAAGCGAGCCTCGGCCAAAACAGTGACTGAACGTGATTCACCAACGTCATGTAATATAAGTCTCAGATGTCTCCAGGAAGTGTCTGTGAAGTTTCAACTCAAAATACCCCACAGATCATTTATTATGGCTATTTGGGTGTGAGCAAAAACACGCCCTTTTTGTGTATGTCCCTTTAAATGCAAATGAACTGCTACTCCCGGCTCTTTGACAGCTCGCGGTTGCTCAACAACAACAAAGCTGGAGAATTGTTCAAACCGGAGTCGACACTGATGGAGAGACTCAGGAAGAAGTTACAAGTGAATAAACTAGTGGATAAATTTATGTAGTTGGTGTGGAGTTGATCAACTCATCCACTAGCATGTGCCGTCATGTTCATCTTTTGTGAAAAATTAGCGTTGAATCGACCCTCATTTGTGAAGCAGTCCGGCGTAAAATGACAACAAAATCAACATCACTCTACTACAACAACTCTTCCTCTTCTCTAAAACAGCCCAACATGGCCCCGCCCCCTTTGTTGTGTGTTCATGGGGGTGGGGTTTATGTAAATTTAGGGTATATGATGTCACCAACCCAGGAAGAAGATCATTGTGGTCCCTACCAGCCATTTGTTGTAGTCCTTAAAAAGTGATTTCTGTAAAAGAACAGATTGAACTTTGAGCGCTATCACTTTGCAGATGTTGTTTATGCTCATATACAACATTACACACTAACTAAAGTTAAAAAAGTGAAATCATGTCTAACTTATCTTAACAAATTTCCAGCTTGTTTCCTTTAATTCCCATATATTCCAGTTAATTCCCATGGAAAGTTTCCATCTTTGAAAATTCCTGGAATTTTGCAACCCTAGTCTAGACCTAAGAATGTATCTTGAAGAGATTTTTAAGCAACTCAAAAAGCATTATTTTACTTGAACAAACCTTGTTTATTGCCAATCAATGAGGCATCCAGACATTCCTGTCATGTTTATTAACCTGCGCACAGAACATCAGTGAAAGAAAGGAAAACATTTGTTCGAACACTCACAGCTGTCTGTTCCTCCCAAATGAGTCCGTTTATACAACGTGTTCCAGTTAGTGAGGATTTATGAACTAGTTGTCTAGCCTGATGCTGAAGAACGAAACCTTCTGAAGTTCCTATAGCATCACTGGAGATTGTTCTGAAGTCACAATATGATTCTATAGAACCTTCTGAAGATGCTATGATGCTAAACGTGAAATTAGCAAGAAAATACCTTAGCAACCACCCCAAACACCTTCTCAACTGCATCTATCTATCTATCTATCTATTTATCTATCTATCTATCTAATGTTAATAGTGTTAGAGATTTCAACAATAACAATGAGCTGTAGTGATATTGAAGCTTAGCTTAGCAAGAACCGCTAAAAACAAACCAAAAGCACAAACAAGTACAGGAGGTTGAGAGCATCCTCTGAATATTTAACACTAGATAAAACTTCACTTGAAGACGCTAAAAGAATGTTAATACTAAATCTCAACGGGCCTGAACTCAGATCAGGGTTAGGCGAGAGAAAAACAAGAAGAGAGGAAAAGATCTGACGAGAGGGAAGGAGAAACAAGGACACGATGAATGAGAGGAGAGATGGAGGTCTGAATGCTGTTGGCCTCTCACTCAGAATCGTATTGAACTAGAAAAGGAAAAAAAAAATCAATGGCTGATACCTGCACTGACCAAACATATTGATGGCTGACAAGATTAGCATGGATCAAGCTAACCGTGTATGTGCGTGTGTGCGCACGTGCTCCACGCGTTCAATCGCACGCCGCGTCCTGAAGTCCAGCTTAAGAACCGAAGACCTGAAAGCCTCCAGCGCGCTGATAATCATTTGCCATTTTTAAAACAAATGCTGCTAATTAGGTGTGTGTCCTCTCTTTAGTTGCACGCTAAGCCAAGTGAATACGCTGCAAAGGACAGTCTCTTTGGAGTGAGTCAGACCACCTTTTGTTCAAATTACCGCACGCCGGTAAACAACAACAAAAAAGCGTCTCACCGATCCTGGTGCCGGTGGAGAGGGTGGTGGGAAAGATCCTTTAGAAATGAAAGCTCTAGCGCAAGTTTTGGAGGGAAAACTCAAATGTTACTTCACTATGAGTTTTGATCTATCCAATCACTATCCAACACTTGGGAGTATATAAGATCGGTACTTACACATGTCTGAGTTCGCAGATGCTGACGCCAACCTTTACCTCCATCCTCCCCACCACCACCACCACCACCACCACCACCACCACCAGGATGGTTTAGGCAGGGAAAGCATTTCATTTCATTTTTCATTATTTAGCAGACGCTTTTATCCAAAGCGACTTACAAGGGGAGCAATTAGGGGTTAGGTGCCTTGCTCAAGAGCACCTTAGTCATGGTATCGAAGGTGGAGAGAGTGCTGTTTATTCACAATCCCCACTTTCAATTCCTGTCAGCGTGGGAATCGAACCGGCAACCTTCAGATTACAAGCCCGACTCCCTCACCACTAGGCCACGACTACCCCTAAAGCAGAGTCCGCAACCCTCAGGATATAAGCTTACGTTATCTACAGGGTAGTCGTGGCCTAATGGCGAGGGAGTCAGGCTTGTAACCTGAAGGTTGCTGGTTCGATTCCCACGCCGGCAGGAATTGAAGGTGGGGATTGAGAATAAAAAGCACTCTTTCCACCTTCGATACCCTGACTAAGATGCCCTTGAGCAAGGCACCTAACCCCTAAATGCTCCCCACCAAGGGCAACACTTCTCACTTATAATGCTTCCTGAGTCTTGTAATTTTGTTGAAGAGACGACCACTTCTCCATGTCTAAAAAGCCTCCTTAAAAGTTTTATTTGTTGCAAATTCACTCACTGGCTCCATTCTGACGAGGAACTTTTCACCATCAAGTCAATTCCTGATGAACCCAATCAAGGTGTGTCCTACATATTGTATCAATAGATCGCATTGTAGGAATAAAGTGGCTTGTAAACGCTGTTTCACGCTGACTTTAACCACTACTGAACCCAGAGTGAGAACCCCACCTTCAGACTAACAAGCCATCGCCTGAAGACACCGTGTTTCCTGACAGAAACCCACAGTGTGAGAATCATTCCAGACGGCGGACAGGTGCATCACCTTGAGACCCTGAATATAGAGTGTCTCGCAATGCGTCGTCAAAGCAGCGCTCGTTCCTCTCGCTCAAGGCTACTGGACTGTACCTGGGAAAACAGCTGCGGAGCCTAACCTGAGTCAGCCCTGATTCGTACAAAAAAACACAAAACCAGCACATGCAAGCTTATCAGATATTAAAAAAAACAAATGATATGAGCAAGAACGCCTGCAATGATTTCTCATTTCCTCTCTTGAGACCCCAGGAGTTCATCCTGTGACCCTCGCCGAGCGGCACACGCGATCAATAAATACAATCCCCGTGGACATCTGTTTGGACAGGTGCGCTGATTAAGATGGGCATCTCCGATACAACACCGGAGGAGACGGCATCACGGGGCACGAGCCAGATGGTGACGGCGCTTCTGAATAAAGCCACCTGAGGCTGCGTGTTTCAGTGATTTTACCATGCAAAGCTTCAAACCAATCATCTTTTCTTTTCCGTAGTGTGACGGATATCCGAGTGAAAAAGCTTCTGGAATGAGAAAAATATTTTAATTTTGTCTATGGGGAATTGATTAGATGGTTGTGGTTCGCTATTGGTCGATCTCATGTGAGTGACAGGTTGCCCCGCCCTCATCAGAGAAGAGATGTCTCAGAAGTTATTTTGATTGAAGATTCCGAAGGCAGGACAACCTGTCATTCATATGACATCAGCAAACCACAATGATCCAATGATCTAAAACAATTCCTGATACACAAAAACAAGTCCCGCCCTACATTTTTTCTTGTTTGGGAAGTCGTTTCACTCGGATATACATCACAATAGGAAATAAAAGTCTATCACAACTTCCCTTTCATGCAGACTTTAAAAATGAATGATGTGAAAAATCAATTATAATAAATACTGTAATATTCTATAAAAAATAAATAAATAAAAAAAGGAATTGTCTATTTTGCGTTCATGGTGACTTACATAACTTTGAGTGGTTTGCTGCATTTATAAGGATAGAAAGAAAAAAATATTCAATAAATAATGAAATTAAAGGGACAGTTCACCCAAAAATGAAAATTATCCCATGATTTACTCATCCTCAATCCATCCTAGCAGTACTTGACTATCTTCTTTCAGAGATGCATTTAAAAAAATATCCTGGCTCTTCCAAGCTTTATAATGGGAGTGAAAGGGGGGACCAGAAATTTATCCATTCATTATATAATATAATCCATTCGGCTCCAGGGGGTTAATAAAGGCCTTTTGACGCGAAGTGATGGGTTTTTGTAAGAAAAATATCCATTTTTAAAACTATAACTATAAATATAAACAAAATTCAAAGAACTAGCTTTCGGCGAAAGACTGTAAGCAACTTGCGCCACAAGAGTAACCCCTGACATGATGTGGAGTATCGTAAGATT
Organism: Zacco platypus; assembly: GCA_038088235.1. Taxonomy (NCBI): domain Eukaryota; kingdom Metazoa; phylum Chordata; class Actinopteri; order Cypriniformes; family Xenocyprididae; genus Zacco; species Zacco platypus. Next base: position 4,967,491 of record CM076063.1, read on the forward strand.
AGACGCCTCTCACGGTTCAGACAAATCGGGCTGTGCAACAAACTCAAGCTCCTCTTCTCTTATATCGAAATCCTTTGTCATTTCTCTTTACAAATACTCGTTTTAGACTTAATTTGTGACCGGCGTTTTGTTTTGCTCTATCCTCTGCACTCCCTCGTTCGTCAGTACGTCATGCGTCGGGTCAGAGGTCACTCTTCCGCCGTCTGCTGGAAGCTAGTTATTATAGTTAATAAAGTTTTAAAAATGGATATTTTTCATACAAAAACCCATCGCTTCTCTTTAGAAGGCCTTTATTAACCCACTGGAGTCGTACGGATTACTTATATAATGGATAGATGCATTCTTTTTGGCTTCAAAATGTGCAACCCCTCCCCCTTCACTACCATTATAAAGCTTAGAGGAACAAGGATATTTTTAAATATATCTTTGTGTTCGTTTGAAAGAAGATAGACATATAGATCTAGGATCATTTTTGAGTGAACTGTCCCTTTAAGAACAGTAAATCGCAATGAGCAATATTACTTCTTAGAGAAAGTACCTACAGGTTGTTTGCTGTGCTGTGAAGGGTTGAAAGAGTTGGCGCATTAATATAGAGCCCAGGTGAAGATGTAGCGTGTTAATTTGAGTCCAGCTTGTGTTGTCTTCTGGTCCCGCTCTCGTCTCGTCTTCCTATCCTTTCGTCTGCTATCTCAAGATCTCTGTTGTTTAAAAAGACAAAAAGAAAAAGGTCAAATATATTAGAGCTATAAGCTACACACAGGTCATCGATATCATTCAAATATACCTCGCAGAAGATTTTACCGTTTTATAAAAACTGAAAATTGTCATTTTTTTATTATTCACTTTGACACTAAAGCTGCTGTAGACACCACTTCATAAATAAAAAGCCTTAAGAGCGGGTTCTTTTCGGGGAATCAAAAACATACGGTGTGATCAGAATCCACCTTATTCCTACGCACGATGACGCTTTGTGCGAATTATGGGTGTGACTTCTGTTAAGCTGTAACCAATCAGTGAAAGGCTCGCTCTATGAATGCAAAAATTCGTTTTTTATTTTAAAACTGGGTACAATGAGATGACATTATTCTACTCGCCCTTCAACCATCGAACATTAAAAGGACATTTTCAACAGACCATGAATAACCGCAAAAGCGCGATTCTCTCCACAGCAACAACGGACGGGTTAAATATCACTGTAGAAATATATATATATATATATATATCTATATATATAATGTAACAGATGTTGCTTTACTAAAAGTGGTCATTAACTTCAGCACTGCGTGAAACAATTTCAAATCGATTTCCGTCCTTGTGACAGATAATAAATTGTATTTACCCCTGAAAACAAAACTGGAAAGAGACTTTTGTGGAGAAAAACAAGTGCATTCCAGTGGGAGAACAAACTACAAATGTACTGTATATTTTGTCCTTTTTCATACTATTACAGTGGAAGGCAAAAGGGGGAAAAAAAAAAAGGAAATGAATCACAAGGAAAAGAATGCAGCGACTGAAAAGAGCTCTTGCCATAGATATTATAACATGTCAGGTTAAAATACCAATCGTTACACTATTATTCAGTCTAACTGACGGATAAGCTTTATTTGTAAGGCAACTTTATGATCCGAAATGATTCATTTCAGTCATTTTGAACGGAAGTTCCAAAAACCGGAAGTGCCACCCATAATTCAAAACGAAGTAGGCTCATCAGGAAAAAGATGTATAGTCCAAATCCCAAACAAACCAGTTCTTTTTAAATGAATCAGATTCTGAAGCAATCCTGAATAAATGACTCTTATAATCAAACACATTTTTAAGAGCCAGCTCTTCATCCAATGTAGACAAACCAATTCCAAACCAATTGGTCGACGTCTTACAGCCCAAGCCGGAAACGAAACACTCATTAGCATATCCGAACTTCAGCTCAGAGGCTTCCTCAACCCTAGTATACACAGTGAAACGAAAACGAATGGGGTCGGTTTTGCCATATCGTTTTAAGCTCAAGTCCTCGTATTTTGGAAGTGTGAAAACAGCGTCTTCTCGACGCGTCGTCAACACGAACCAAACTCTTCCAGTCTCAGCCACGACTACAGTGTTTGAGGGTCAAAGTAGACGTTGTTCACGGCCAGCCAATGAAACCATAGACTGCCATTATGCAAAGCCTATGTAGGTTCATGCAGGAAGTAAGACTCAATCCCTCCATTTTGATCTTTGAAACTTAGACATTTTACATCAACAAACAGCTATATTACAGAGTCAGAGCGAAAAACGCTCCATCTGAGGCACTTTCACAGCCCTCACAGAAGGAACAGGAAGTTGGTGCGCTTTCAGTCTGGTTGCGGGCCAAGCTCTAGATACCAACGGAAAGCGCTCCCATGGCAACAAGATGAGATTGGTTTGCTTAGTCTCGGTCCGGTCCGCTCACGCCCTAATGTAAAGAGACAACTTGCAGGAATTAATCAGAGTGTCCGAGCAGAGGGAAAAGTCAGGAGAATTTAATCTGAAGACAAAAGAAATGAAAGCCATTTCTTCAACACACATATAACCCAAATCTCCAGGGCTCCTCGGCCACGACTCTTCCCATCTGCGGTTACACCAGACGGCAACACGCAGACATTTCTCACTGAGGAGACAGCGATTTTTATACCAGAGACGGAGAGAATGTGGTTGACAGTGAGAGAATGACAGAAGACTAAAGGTGTCTTCTCGCTAGATGTTTCCTTTCAGTTCTGCCGCCAAGACGCACGTCAGACTCCGTCAAAATCCTTCAAAGTTTAAAACAATCAAGTTTTCATATGACAAAACGCCAGCTGCCACATGAATATGCTCTCTGAAGGTCATGAGTAAACCGTACTGCTACTTTACAAAACCAGGATCTCAAACTTTCAAGTTAAACTTCACAAACAGACATACTTTTGAGTATTTGGTAAGTATATAATGCATAAAACTGATGTCAAGCCTGGCCTATACTGTAATACCACACGTATAGTCACATATTAATGTATTTACAGTGTATTGGCTAGGATGCTAACACAGCAAAGACGTTAAAATACTCAGTATTGATGTATAGACTTGCACAATGAGACATTTAGCGAAGTTAATTTAATATTGTGTTTGAATCATTGACAGACCTCCTGCTGAACGCCAATATTAGTACATACTACTAAATCTTAATGCATTTTGAAACCTCAGAAACCTATGTATTGTTTGCATTAGCATCTAGCTCCATTCATTACATTAAAAACCCCTCGGCCGTGTGTACCACCTCGCTTTTATTCATCTGAAAAAGTCTAACTCAAACAAATGACTCTTTTGTTAAGAACCAATTCTTGTTAGTGAATCAAACATACACAGCAGAAACAGTGAACAACATATTACTGAAAAAACAAATGACTCTTTAGTGATGAATCAGGCGCACTCAACACAAACAATGCAGACAAAATGATTCCCAAACAAAGGACTAGTTAGTGAATCGAAGACATGGACCAAATTTTTCACGAACTGGTTCTTGATGGTCAAATAAAACTAATACGGCACGGCACAAACAGTGGTGACCAAATGACTCCCAAACAAATGACTCTTTTGAATCTAGATTTGTTAGTGAATCAAACAAATACAGCACAAACAGTGCAGAACAAGTTATTGCTGAACAAATATCTCTCTTGAACAAATTTTTAATTAACCAAAACACAGCACAAAATGATTCCCACACAAATGACTCTTTTGAACCAATATTTGTTAGAGTCAGTGAATCAAAACACACACAACACAAACAGTGCACACCAAATTGTTCACGAATATTGGCTATTTCGATGGTTCTTGTTAGTGAATCAAACAAATACAGCACAAACAATGCAAACCAATTTATTCCCAAACAAATGACTTTTTTACAAGTAGTTTAACTCCATGATATATTAATGCAGTTCATAAGAAATATATACAGTATATATATATATATATATATATATATATATATATATGGATGGACCTTCTTCATTCAAAATTAATAGTCCTGATCTAGAATGAGGGTAAAAAAGAAAAAAAAAAGCCATTTTAAAAATAGCAAAACTAAATGATAAAATTCTCAATAATAATGTTCACATTTCACACACTTGTTGAAAAGTTTCTCAAATGACGTTACAGCGCAAAGATCTTCAATCGTCTTTAACTAGCACTGCCTAATTGAACGTCGAATCTAAACGCGCCACATGAAATGTGTATATTTATGGAATAAATGATCAGCCGTATGTCAGGACTGAAATCCAGCAGATGGTTCATGTTCTTTCACAGTTATACAAGCAGCAGAAAAACTCACTCGCTGCTTCCAAAGTTTGTGTGGGAATGTGTGTGTGCAGAGCAACAAATCCTAAGAGGAATGTTCAGCGAGCGTTTCTGTTTCTTTCCAGCCCGTCGGTCAGGATATCTCCTGCACGAAAACACCCCCTGCAGCCTCGGATGGGACGGAATCTCTGATCGCTTCCACGCGGGAGTCGTCAAGTTCCCCAGATGCGGCCCTGGAGGTGACGGTCTGGCGGACTCTCTTACTCCGCTATTGAGCAGAAAGAGTAAAATCTTTTCTGCTACAAAGCAGGCTGAAGTCCAAAGGCAGTCAAAACACTACAGCAGCTACTTCCTGCCAACAAACGTCTGGCTATAACTGGAAACACACTCGCTCTGAGGCTCCGTCAGCTGATGCGGGGCTCGCCGAGGACAAGAGTTCACCGAGAGTGCAGGGAGAGACTCCAATAATTAGTGGATTTTGTTACGGCTCATACAAAAGAGGAAGTGATCTGAACACACTCCTAACTTGACTGACATGTGATTCCTGTAGTACGTTACTTCAGAGCCAATCATTAACACACAAACATTACTATAAATTATTATTGTTATCGTTGTTATTTTCATTGTCATTGTTATTAACAACAATGATAATAACAATAGTTTATCTTACATATTTTATGGATCATTATTTATAAGTAGTATTATTTATTTTATTTGTATAAATTGTATTAGTTAATTTTTTATATTAATTTATTAATATGTATTTATTTATTTTGTTACTATTGCCATTATTTAACATACATATATTATTGTTATAATAGTAATAATAATGATGATAATTATAATAATAATAATAATAATTATTATTATTATTATAGTAATTATTCAAATAAATATATATATATATATATATATATATATATATATATATATATATATATATATATATATGTATATATATATATAGTTAGTCTACTTTTGGATATTATTTATTAGCTACTATTATAATGATTTAGATAACAGATAAATACATGTAAATATATTGTTGTTTTAATACTAATACTAATAATAAAAGTAATAGTAACAGTAAAAATAATATTAATAATAATGATATAATTAGGCGTATTATAATATATTTATTATATATATTATAATAAATTATTATTATTATTATTACTATTATTGTAGCAATCATTAAATAATAAAATAAATAAAAACATATTGTTATTAGTTTACTTGTAGATATTTATTATTTATTTATTTATTTATTTTGTTACTATTACCATTATTTAACAGATAAACACATGTACATTTTATGCTGTAATAATAATAATAATTATTCTAATTATTATTACTATTACTAGTAAAATAAATAAATACATACATATTTTTATTATTAGTTTACTTTTAGATATAATTATTATTTATTTATGTTACTATTATCATTATTTAACATACACACACATATATACAAACTTATATATATTATTATTATTATTATTATAACAATAATAATACCAATAGAACAATATAATATATTATTATTATTATTATTATTATTATTAATAATAATAATAATAATAATAATAATTATAGTAATTATTCAAATAAATAAATACATTTATATATATATATATATATATATATATATAATTATTAAAATAAACACATTTTTATTATAAATTTACTTTTGGATATTTATTATTAATAATTTGTTTATCGATTTTGTTCCTTTTATTTAAGACATTTATTTACCTATATATTATTTTTTACTATTATAGACATATATAAATATATACACATAAATTAGTCATACTAAAAGTAGTAGTAATTATTAGTTTTATATCATAGTTTTAAAATAAATAAATTTGATAATTCTCCGTAATGACTTCAGAACCAATCATTAACTTACAAAAGGCAACATAAATAAAACAAATTCACTTTTGTGAAGGAAAACCTCAAGAAAACTGCCAAATTTAGTTACATCTTAATTAAAATTCATAATTATGTGCATATAATTCAGCCACATGAGTGAAAAGTGTGTGTTTGTGCTGAATCTGATCCATATTTAACGCTGCGGACGCGCCGGGCACAGACTGCACGCATGAGCTCTTTCTTTTCCGCCACGCCTGACCTTGCCGTCGATCCCTGGAGATGAGCGACGGACGCCAGCGGTCTGCCAAACGGGCGTGGCCTTCGCTACCCAGCATCCCTTTCACGCCTAAAACAAGCCACAGTGGGCAGAGCGAGAGAGACGCAACAGATGCCCACTTCTCGAACATCCACGGTCCTGAACGCAAACGGATACATAAACAAACTGAACGCTGGGGCTGTGTGAGCGGGCAGAGACAAATCAGCCCTCGCTGGCACTCCACAGATCAGACAGCTGGCACCGATACCCTCCACAACCCTGGCAAATACCGCCCCCTTAGACCACGGCAGAGAGAGAGAGAGAGAGAGAGAGAGAGAGAGAGAGGGAGAGAGGAAGTAGATAACATTTCTGTGTCTCTCAGCTCCAAGTCTAATTAACACTCAAGCGCACACAAGTCGGGCTAAAAGTGTGTGTGTGTGCGTGTAGGAGGTGACTGTCGGAGAGATCTGCGGATGAGAGCAGCCTCGTCTGGAGGTGAGACAGTCTGGCGGGTGATAAAGATGGATGAGGGGACGGGCAGAGCCAAGAGAACGCAGAGTCGGCCAATCGGGTCGCAGGCGCACATGGCCATTTCTATTTCTCACACGCGCTCATTTACTGTCGCACTTTCTGTTGACATATCAAATATTTGTCTTCCCGTTTCGGTTTTTCTCCCTACTAATTATTAATGAACTGCAGGTTGCGTTAATTGCTTCATCACTTAAAGAAAATTATCTCTCATGCACGCTGGATTAATGAGTATTGGATTGGCAAATTTATCGTGAAATATGAGCTAGCTGAACACACAGTGCACAACAGTTTAGAAAACAGTCAAAAGTGACTCTAAAATACCAAAATATGTAAATACATGAGAATATAATGTTTCTGGGAAATTATATGTCATATTATTATACTTCTAATTATCTGACTCAAGTTTGAAAATATGTAAAATACTTTTGGCAAAATTATATGAAAAACAAACTAGCTCGAGCTTTAATGAGCAGGTTTAATCATTTCTAAAACATTAAAAATCACTTTCATGTATTAGAAGTGACTCAACTAATGTTTAAAAATATGTACATTCAAAAATATGGTAATTCAAAAGTCTATTTGAAAATGTATGTAATATAAGCTAGTTAGAGTGTCATTTCATTTTATAGAAAACTATAAAATGTGACTTTATATATATATATATATATATATATATATATATATATGCACATTATATACATTCATATATATATATATAAATATAACAAATATACATACTGTACATATACACACACACATATATACATACATTATATATATTATACAAACACACACATTGTATATATACATAGTATGTATAGGTGTATGTATATGTATATATATATGTGTGTGTGTGTGTGTGTATGTATACATAAAATATATATGCATACTGTACATAAACATATACACACACACATATACATATATAGGCATATACACATATATACATATACATACATACATATTACATATATATAATGTGTGCATATATATATATATATATATATACACATCTATACATACTATATATATATATATGTGTGTGTTTGTATAATATATATAATGTATGTATGTGTGTGTGTGTATATGTAGAGTATGTATATTTGATATATATATATATATATATATGAATGTATGTAATATGTATATATATGTATATGTGTGTGCATATATATATATATATATGTCACATTTTATAGTTTTCTATAAAATGAAATGATACTCTAACTAGCTTATATTACATACATTTTCACAGCGTGTGTGTGTGTGTGTATGTATACATAAAATACATATACATATTGTACATATACCTATATAGGCATATACACATATATACACACATATATATATACATATACACACATACAACATATATATATATATATATATATATAATGTGAGCATATATATATATATATATATATATACACGTATATGTAAAGTGTGTGTGTATACACAAAATTTTCAAATATTTACATAACTTTTAACTTCCAATCAGTTGGTCATTTGTATCTTTGTTAATGTTTTAGAGACCAACTGCTGCTCATTGAAGGTTTAGCTAGCTTATGTTTTATGATAATTTTCCCCCAAATCGGTTGATTTTACACATACATATACAAACACACACACACACACAAACACACACACATAAAGCCTTTACATCAAATGGTTTTTAAGATCAATAAAAATAAAATCAGTCAAATGCGTTCACACATGCCATGTGCACAAAAGGACATTCTGGCCTGGGCATGACATGACGCAGAAATCATCCAGATCCCAAGATGCCATGTGATGAGATCACACGGCTTCTGTCATTTCTTTCAAAGCTGTTTTTTTTCTGGAGGTTTTACATAATGTCGGTGTCCGCAGTGGGTTCTGCCGCCTCTATCATTTAGACCCAGGCTGCCTGGAGATCTACGACATCACCATTAGACTGTGAGCCAATTAATTTCATCTCTTCTCCAACATTCAGATATGAAAGCTCTGCCATCAGGAGAGGGGAGCCACGATTTTTACATCTCGCCACATTCCAGCGTCTGCCCCCAAAAAATGCAATTACACGGCTGCGAGAGTGCAAGGAAGAGGAGGGAGAGAGGGGAAGGGCTAGCCAATGGCGGCCCGGGTTTCTGCTCTGTTAATGGCTAAGTTGTTTTCAGGCTCTCTCCATCATCCGAGAGGAATAGCCCGTCTCTACTGCAACTTCAAAGCAATGGACAACAGTCTCTCCATTTCTGCAGCTGATTGCTGAGCATCCACACACACACACACACACACACACACACACTGCAATCTAGATTTTTGGAGCACATATACACATAAAAAGGCCACATCCTTCATTTTAATTTGATTTTCTTCCCCTCAAGTCAACTTATGTTATTCAAAGTTTCTCGGACCAAAAGCGGTCGTAATTTAGTTAATTTAGTGGTGTTTGCCAAGTTAAGCATCACTATTGCAATTCCTCAAGGGTTGAACTCTACATGCTAGAGCCGCACGATTTTTTGGTTTCAAATAGAGATGACGATTCCCCCATGATTCTGAATATACAACCAAACTAAATAACATGTAATTTACTAGAGGTTCAGACAAAATATAAACTGCTGGACTCCAATTCATGTTTGAATTAATTATTTAAAAAACGGTTTTATATGAATTCAATGACTCATTAATAAAGACTTGATTCATTACTGGATGAATCAGTGTTTTTGAACGAATCTTTTGAATGAATGATTCAATGAGAAAAATAAGTGACATTTGTCGCCACCAAGTTTAATAAAGATGTAATTGATACAACCGTTATTTGACGCGCCAAGTTCGTTTCAAAAGGTAATTTGCTCTATTTTGATCGCTATCGTACATCAGTGTTCAAGAGTCTTTGTTAAAGCGTCTGACTCCCATGCCGGAAGACCCGGGTTTGAGGCTCGTGCAGAGCGGGGTTAAAAAAATGAGAAATCAGGAAGAGGGCAAACACTTTTTCACACCACTGTATATGAATATGAAACAGATTTACTGTATAAAACATTAATAGGAGATTGTTTGTGATGCCAAAAACAAAAAAAAAGCAGATTTCCATGACGTGTCCTTTTAAAGTAACTCATAGGCTCATCTATGCTTCATTTCTCCATCTAATCAGGACGCTTGACTGACTCTAATAGGTTTTAAGAGTGAATCTGACGGCACAGCGCACAAAGAAGACTGACCAATGCTGCCTCCTTCCATCCTAAGGAGCTTATCGAAGAAAAACACATTAAAAATGCAAGTTCTAACACGTCTGACACGGGGGTCAGCGAGGCTGAGAGTCAAGAGCTGTTATCAGGACATATGTGTCAGGATGCCAGATTATGGAGATTTTTTTTTAGCCGGTGGCTGATAGAAACACAAACATCACAGCAGTCATCTTCTGGGACTAATCCGCTCTCAGGACAGCTGACCAACAACCAGAGACTATCAATCTGCTATTACTCAGTAAGACTGGGTATCAGTGCAGATTTCCTGATTCGATTCTGATTCATTTGAATGTATTTCCGCTATAATGTCCATGTTGCTTACATTCGAAAGAAATTCTCATATTATGAAAACTACAAATGGGTCTATAGAAAGATTTATTTAGGACAAGCCCAAAAGACTCGTTAATTGACTACATTGGTTGTCTAGTATGTTTAAAACGAATCAGTTTATATGAATCATTTGTTTGTGAATTAGAGTACACTGGCTGCATGGTATGTTTTTGATTCATTCGAGTCCTTTGTTCATGAATCAGACTGCACTGGTTGTCTAGTATGGTTTTGATTCATTCGAGTCCTTTGTTCATGAATCAGACTGCACTGGTTGTCTAGTATGGTTTTGATTCATTCGAGTCCTTTGTTCATGAATCAGACTACACTGGTTGTCTAGTATGGTTTTGATTCATTCGAGTCCTTTGTTCATGAATCAGACTACACTGGTTGTCTAGTATGTTTTTGATTCATTCGAGTCTTTTGTTCATGAATCAGACTGCACTGGTTGTCTAGTATGTTTTTGATTCATTCGAGTCCTTTGTTCATGAATCAGACTGCACTGGTTGTCTAGTATGGTTTTGATTCATTCGAGTCCTTTGTTCATGAATCAGACTACACTGGTTGTCTAGTATGGTTTTGATTCATTCGAGTCCTTTGTTCATGAATCAGACTGCACTGGTTGTCTAGTATGTTTTTGATTCATTCGAGTCCTTTGTTCATGAATCAGACTACACTGGTTGTCTAGTATGTTTTTGATTCATTCGAGTCCTTTGTTCATGAATCAGACTACACTGGTTGTCTAGTATGTTTTTGATTCATTCGAGTCCTTTGTTCATGAATCAGACTACACTGGTTGTCTAGTATGTTTTTGATTCATTCGAGTCCTTTGTTCATGAATCAGACTACACTGGTTGTCTAGTATGTTTTTGATTCATTCGAGTCCTTTGTTCATGAATCAGACTACACTGGTTGTCTAGTATGTTTTTGATTCATTCGAGTCCTTTGTTCATGAATCAGACTACACTGGTTGTCTAGTATGTTTTTGATTCATTCGAGTCCTTTGTTCATGAATCAGACTACACTGGTTGTCTAGTATGTTTTTGATTCATTCGAGTCTTTTGTTCATGAATCAGACTACACTGGTTGTCTAGTATGTTTTTGAATCCCTAAAAATAGTTCATAAGCATCATTTGTTTGTGATTTGGACTACACTGGTTGTGTAGCATCCAGGAAGAATCTGTTCATAAGCATCAGTTGTTTCTGAATCACACAGTGTGGTGTGTGTTCGATTTACTAAAAATAACTAGTTAACCGCCCTGGAGCCATATGGATTTTTTTATATAATGGATGGATGAATTTTTTTGGGCTTCAAAATCTGGTCCCCCCTTCAGTACCATTATAAAGCTTTTAAGAGCCAGGATGTTTTTAAATATATCTCTGATTGTGTTTGTCTGAAAGAAGATAGTGATAAACACCATATTTGGAGATTCTGTACGAGAGCGCCCTCTGGCTTTCAGACGAAGCATCGTTTAGAGCCGCGCTACACTGACAAGCTGCGCATTCAAAAAAACACACCTTTTCCAAAATCGCGATTTCAGCTTATTTCCAATTAATCGTGCAGCCCTAGTCTGAATGCACCTTCAGAAAGAACGTTCAGGAACATCTGATGCATTTTGCTCACAAAAAAGACAAAAGCTTTGAGAATAAACTGTGAGGTGGATTAGTCAAGACTCATATCTAGCCTTCCTTCAGAAGATGCAGAACCTCCAGGCCTCCATGGACAGGTCATGGAGAAGCTACAGGGACGCCTGTGAACCGCCTGCCCGGCAGGAGCATGTGTCTCTCGGGTGCTTAAACAGGACTGAGAGATAAAAAAGTCCTTTCTTTTGGAGTCTGAAGCCGGAATCCTGAAAACGAGATTCACCCACGGTTCTCTGCTCACAAAAGAAAGGACAGACGCTCACTAATAAAAGACTGAATTTAACAAACAGATGCAGGAGTTCACCTTCACAGCACTGGCACCAGAGGAGACAAAATACTTCAATCAACAGCTCTCTTCCAGTGACCTCCGCGAGCCTCGGTATTATTTCACACTGCCATATCCATTACAGACACGCAGGACGCTGTGAGAGAGAATGTATTTCCCTTTGAGAGCTGACGGATAGTGTTTTTACAGGGTTCATATACACAGAAGGCATTTTATGGATGAGGTCTGGGGCGAAAAGACCTTCGGCGGTGGTTTCCGCTGTGCAGCCCTCCGTTGGTCCGTAAGATCGGTTTCCACCCCGTCACTGCACTTCAAGTTCAATTCTGCCACCAGACCTCTATAAAAACAGACTTGATTAAGTCACATAATAAAAGTGAAAACATCACAACAACTACTTGAAAAAACTAATCTTTCAAAAGTTTGAGGTCGGTAGGATTTTTAAAATGTTTTGAAAGGTCTTTTATGCTCACCAAGCATTTATTTGATCAAAAATACAATAATAATATTTTAAAATGTAATTTATTCCTATTATGCAAAGCTGACTTTTTAGCATCATTACTCATTAATCTTCAGTGTCACATGATCCTTCAGAAATCATTCTAATATGCCGATTCGCTGCTCAAGAAACATTTATTATTATCAGTGTCGAAAAGTTGCATTGCGAAATGTCTTTGCTTTTATTGTTTTTGATGAATAGAAAGTTCAAAAGAATAGTGTTTATTTGAAATCGAAAACTTTTGTAATACTATCAATGTCTTTAAATTGGTTCAAAGTATAAATAAAAGCATTATTTTCTTTTTAAAAAAGTACTTGTGAAATGCGACTGAAAAGTGAATTCAATTGACCCTTCGCAAAGACCCGCCCCCTTTAGTTACTGTTGCTATGTCCGACAAGCCATGCCGCTCTCACGCCACACATCATGTTCTCACGGAGTGAAAAATACATTGTGGTGCAACTGACAACGCGTCGACAAGTTTCTTTCGATATGAACCATATCTCATATTTAAAATATTGTAATTTCTTAAAACAGTTTAATCAATAAATCGCATATAGTGTCTCTTTAATGTGTCGCTGTAGCTCCTCGTGAACCGATCATCTCTTCATACTAGTTCATTTATAGCATCAAATAAACATGAATGAACATCAGAAGGAACGTTGCACAATTTTTCAAGTTCATCAACGTTAATCTACTAACTCCTCTGACTGCTTTGTCGGACAAAATGTCGGATTCGGGGTTATGATTGGTTAAATCGCCTGTCAATCAAATTGCAAAGGGTCAATTGCCACTTGATTTGATATTTTGTTATATAATGCATTTTGACATAGGTGTCTAAATTTACTTTATTCCTGGGGCCACTATATATAAATCATATGAAATATTAATAAAGATTTACAAATCACAACATCCACCTGCACCACTAAAACTAGTCCTGTCTGCTCAGGGAGAAAAACACAGAGGCTGCTTTGCTTCTAGTTGTCATTCATGTCTGCGCATTGAAATCTTTAATAGCAAAAATCAAATGAATTGAATGGCATCTAATAATCACCCCTTTAAAAAGTCAATTTCAGCTGTTTTCCACTGCGCGGCTCCGTGCTGTCCGTAAAATCCTTTTCAACCCTGTCACTGCATTCGTTTACAGCATATCAAGCGTGTTTCTACCACAAGACCTCATTATTAAGTCACAAATGAAAGTTTAAACATCATAACTACCAATGCCACTCAAAGAAAACTAATTAAATAGCATCTCAAAGTCACCTCACTTAAAAAGTCATTTTCAGCAGTGTTTTCACTGTCTGATGGTCCGTAAGATGCTTTTTATACCGTTACTGCATCTGTTTACCTGTTTATTCATGCGAAAAATCCACCACAAAACCTCTTTAAAAACAGACAGTTTATGTTAAATCACTCTACTTGCATACATAGCATGACAGCTATCAGTTCAGAAGAAAAAGTCTTGTTGGCTTCTGTTTGTCATCTCCACATGATGGGAATCTTTTAAGCATCATGTCATAGATACCGTTTAAAAAGACGCTGCTTTCCACCGTGTGGCTCTCTGGTGGTCTACAAGATCTTTTTCAACCCTGTTACTGTGACCATTTGCCGCCATTCAAGCGCATACCGCTAGAAAACCTCTATAAAAACCTCCTTTTATTAAGCCACTCTTTTCATACCAAGACAGCTATCAGCGGCACTTATAGAAAACTAATCGTAAAAAGCCATCAAGTGCTTGAGGAGAAAAACACAGAGACCGCCATGGCTTCTAGTTGCCAGTCACCTCCACACATTGGTAGCTTTATTATAATCAAATGAATACAATAGCATCTCATAAATACACCACTTAAAAAGTCATTTTCTCCAGCTGCAACGTGTTTCGCTGTCCATCGCGGTGAGGCGTGAACGAGCAACATGTTTAATTCAGATGCAAAGCAATTTGCAGGCATCTCGCTCCCTCACGCACACACTTTGCTGGGATGCAAGCGTCTTGAAGTCTTCTGCCAATGGGATATACGCACACTAACCCACACACTTGAGGTATTTTAAGCAAAGATTCACAGACACACAGGGAAAAAATCCTAGCAGAGGACACACACCTCCCACTTATGACCTGGAGTTTCATTTACTGTACGCGAGAGTCATTTCTCCATATTTATCCCGGTAAATCGTGTAGCATTTATTACCGCTACGCTCGCCAGCACTCTATTACAGCGTGGTCCAGATTCAGCTCTAGCGGGAGATCGGTGCGGCGATAGAGAAAGTTATTACAAAGATTTCAGGCGTGGAGGCGGCCAACCCCCCGGCGTGGACGGTTACGCCGTTGGGAAAGAGCCCGGAGGATTAGAGAGAGCTGCGCAAACACAAGGTCGACAATCTGGGCAGGTGACAAATAAGAGGAACTCACAGCGAGAGGACAGCAATGCAAAAGCCATCATTCTTCACGATTAGCATTCGAGACACACAGCGGTACACTAATGGTTTGAAAATATACTACTGCTGTCTTCGCTTTAAAAAGGTCAGCCAGTGACCCCTGCATGGTGAATATTGAGAAGAGGGAGGGTTAGCATGCTACTACTACCGATGACATATTAACTGGACCACATCCCACGTACTATACATAATAATGGTGCTGTGGCATTCTGAATTGAATTAAGAATGGCTTTTAAATCCCAATTCGGTTTCTGAATTTGAACTGAGGTTGCAAACAGAATGCAGAATTTGAATGCCAGGAAGTAGAATGAAGTGAAGACAAACTTTAAATGTAGGCTTGACAGTTTTTTAAGACTTGAAGTATGAGATCGACAGAAGTATAGATAAACAGAAGGATAGATAAAAGGATAGACAAAAGGATAGATAGATAGATAGATAGATAGATAGATAGATAGATAGATAGATAGATAGATAGATGATAGATAGATAGATAGATAGATAGATAGATAGATAAAAGGATATAATGAACGACAGACAAAAGGATAAAAAAAGAGACAGAAGGTTAGAATAACAGATAGACAGATATACAGATAGAAGGATAGACAAATAAAAGGATATAATGAAGGATAGATAGATTGATAGATAGATAGATAGATAGATAGATAGATTGATAGATAGTGACAGAGACAGATAGACGGATACATAGAGATAGACAGATAGACAGAGATAGACAGACAGACAGACAGACAGATAGATAGGAGACAGGTAGACAGGTAGACAGATAGATAGATAGATAGATAGATAGATAGATAGATAGATAGATAGATAGATAGATAGATAGATAGATAGATAGGTAGGAGACAGGTAGACAGACAGGTAGACAGACAGACAGATAGATAGATAGATAGATAGATAGATAGATAGATAGATAGATAGATAGATAGATAGATAGATAGATAGGAGACAGGTAGACAGACAGATAGATAGATAGATAGATAGATAGATAGATAGATAGATAGATAGATAGATAGATAGATAGATAGATAGATAGATAGGCAGGCAGACAGACAGACAGACAGATAGAGATAGACAGAGATAGACAGGCAGACAGACAGATAGATAGATAGATAGTGACAGACAGACAAATAGAGATAGACAGAGACAGATAGATAGATAGTGACAGACAGAGATAGACAGGCAGACAGACAGACAGACAGATAGATAGATAGGTAGAGACAGATAGACAGATAGATAGATAGATAGATAGTGACAGACAGACAAATAGAGATAGACAGAGACAGATAGACAGACAGACAGAGATAGACAGAGACAGACAGACAGACAGATAGATAGATAGATAGATAGTGACAGACAGACAAATAGAGATAGACAGAGACAGATAGACAGACAGACAGATAGATAGATAGATAGATAGTGACAGACAGATAAATAGAGATAGACAGAGACAGACAGACCATTTTGTTAAAAGATTAATAAGCCATTTTTTGTATATCATGTATTAAATGAGCAAATCGAGTCAGTTTAGATTTAGAAAGAGCATCTCCTGCTCTAAACGACTATGACACTGCTGAATTCCCACAGAGAGCGGCAGTAGTGTCAGGATCCATCTCTGTATCTCCACAGGTCTGAAGCTCATCCTGTGGGCCTGACCAGTTAAAAGGGTTCACGGCCTCCACGTAATCCTCAGCACAAGCAGGTTCAGTTCAACACGGGTCTCTGTTTCACTCTGATAGTGGAGGAGATGAGTAGGTGATCACGATGTGTGTGTGCGCGCGCGTGTGCGAGCGAGCCGAGGGAATTCAATCTCCCTCGCAGGCACGAGCGGACAGGCGGGCAGATAGAACAGCGGCATCCCAGAATAACCCCGGAGGTATCCATGAATGAAATGACAGGATTACACAAGCATTCGAAATCCCGCTGAGATCCCAGATAATGCTGTTTACCACCGCGTGTCGCACCCGTGGTGGGGGGAGGAGTCAAACTGTTTGGCTAATGAAAATATGGTAGAGCTTTTCAGAGTCGGCGAGCAGAAAATTCAAACCTGCGGGTCAAACCCGTCCGCGCATCCAACGCCGCGGTTATTAACGCAGTGATTTCTTCTGGAAACGTGCTAAATGAGCGCGGCTTCATGACGGCTGTACAAATACCAATAATCCGGTGTCGACAGGCCCGACGGCTGACAGTAAATTGCACTCAGGCAGTGGGAATGTTGTGCTGAGAATGAGACATCGTCAGACCATAATTACTGAAAAATGCCAGTTACAGAAACCGTTCATTTAGTGCTATATTCAAACACACGCAAAACAAAAACATATGTGAGACAGCGGAGCCAAGAAACATCTGAAGAGAAGACAAAATGTGTGTGGGTGCTTTTACATGAGTTCGCCAACAAACTGAAGCCATTGTGGTAATATTTTTATCCTTACCGTATTACTAAGATGTTTTTGTTGTTGTTTTTGACAACACACTTGCACTTATTTTAGCACCTAGTATTGGAAGTGCATGAACTTCAGTACCATGGTAAATAAAGCATAACCTCGTGGCCTGTGGCAGTACCATAATGGTTTTGGATGGCAATACTACTCTTAAATTCACGTACCATGGATGTATCAGAGTACCATGGTAAAGCCATCTCCAAAATACCATAATAGTACTTTGTTTTTGTAAGTGAGACCGTGATATTTTTTGGCATACCAATAAATACCCTCTGTAAATCATACAGTACCATAGTATTACCATTCGATACAATCACTGTACCATGGTACCAGTAGAGTATTGATTTATAAGGGTGTAAATCTTCAGTGACACCAAGAAAGTTGCTCAAATTCCTGTTTTTCCTAAAAAGCAACCAATCGGAAGTCGAGGAACAGGAAGTTGAGGGAATGCCTTGATGTTAGTTTCCCCGTAAAACAAACTTTTAACACAAAGACTTTGGTTTGTTGACTAACACAGAGTTTGATGACTTCTGATTGGTTGACTTTGAGGAAGGGATAGTTTAGCATTTTTTCCTAAAACATCATTTCCTGAAAGGCGGCAAAAAGCCTGACACCCAAAAAAATCCCAATACTTCCTTTTGAGTTCCAATTTGTTGCCTTCAAGAAGTGTCAGTTTAACACATTTGCACATTTTAGCACAGCACTAACGCATTTTTACTTCTATTTACCAACAAGGTGGAGTCTGTCATGTTGCCCAACTTCCTGTTCAGTTTGATGATGACTTCCGATTGGACTCGAATATATGTGTGCTAACATTTTTGTTGTCAAACCAAGCAAGGCAAATCTCCAAACTCAACAGAATGTTTTGGTGTGTGTCAGCAGAGATTCATCAAACACAAACTTTTCATATAATGACTCGAAAAGTCTGTTGTTACTGTGGAAAAACATGAATCCATCACTTCCTGTCAACCAACAGGAGGTCTTCAAAGCGAACAGGAAGTTGTTGAACAGTGTGTCCTTCTAGTAAAGACTTTAGTTAGCGACAAAGAGATGCTAGCAACGCAATGCTAAACTATCACTTCCAGAAACAACAAACTGGAAGTCATCAAACTCAGTTCTTGGCGTCGCTGTATGTCGCCTTTCCGGAAACGGTAGTTTAGCGAGTTTCTACATTTTACCGTTACACAGGCATTCAACTGCCACCAAACTGAAGTCATGCGAGTATTTATTTCATGGGTATACTCAGGAATGCACCTCAACTTCCTGTTCAGCCTGATGACTTCCGATTGGTCCCCTGTCAGGAAATGGTGATAGTATAGCATTTTTCCTGTCTGAAATGATCATGTTTACATGTGCCACTTACTCAACGACTGTATTCGCATTCTCCCTGGCAAAGCTAAATGTATATTTATGTCATGAGTGCTCTATTGCCGAAGGGATGATTTCGGTACAATAAACCTCAAAGGCTCTGAATCATTCAGGCATAGAGGTAATAACAGCCTCTCATATCAGACATTGGAATGTAGCGATTGAGGAAATGTAGTCATGCAAGCGTCCAGACAGCGTCTGCAGTGAACAGACTTGTTATTCAGAGAGAACCAGAACCCACAGTGAAAACAGAACCTGGTCCTGATCCAGGGGGCTTTATATTCACTCCAGCTGCAGATGTTTCCCATCACAAACTCTGGCCGAGAGAGAGAGAGAAACAGCAGAACATGACTTAAACCTAGCACAACAAGACCCTTTCATGACATGAAGTCAAAATGATCCCTATATTCTTCCATAAAACATGATCCTGGTCTTATTGTGATTGATTTGCGATTTGTTGTTATTACACGTATTAAAAAAGGCCACGTTCGAGTTCGGTTATTTACGGGAGTGACAACCGCATTCTACAAACAAACTCACAGACTCTTCTTTCCGCGTACGTGTAAACGCCGCTGCAGTTCATGAAGATTTGACGGATGAACTTGATCCCGCATCCGTAAGTAAATGTGGTTGTCAATCCCAAAAAGTGAAGTGTAGTTGTTATTACGATTATGTATTAATCGTAAAAAGATTGCGATCTAAGCGCCCACGCGATCGTATTTTATTAATGACAACGATTCGCTTAAACATTTGACAAAATCACACCGGAACATTCAAATCTGTGTTTGTGCAGCCAGAGAGAGCAGTTTTGAACCACATATTAGTTATTTATGTGTTAAATATTCAAATTATCACAGAAGTACTGAGATATAAGTATATAAACACTGATGTCTACAATAGCGATCAAAATAGAGCAAACTAATGTTTGAAACGAACTTGGCGCGGTTGTATCAGTTACATCTTAATCCAGTAGGTGGCGACAAGTGACTGTTAAAAAAAAATGTATGTCATTGAATCATTCATTCAAAAGATTCGTTCAAAAACACTGAATCATCCAGTAATGAAACAAGTGGTCATTGAATTCATTTAAAACCATTTTTTAAATCATTCATTCAAATATTTTCCAGCAATTAATATTCTGTCTGAACCTCTAGTAAATTATATGTTATATTGGTTGTACATTCCGAATCATGGGAGAATCGTTATCTCTATTTCGAAACCCTAAAAAACGTGATTCTCGTTTCATCCAGAATCGTGCAGTTTTAGAACAAAAAGTTTGAAATCTTTCGTCAGATGTTGCCAAGCCCCCTTTTTTTTTCAATCCCTCCCTTCCAAATGAAAGTGACAGAAAGAGTGACATGTGTGTTTAACCAAAGACTTTATATACAGAAAGACGGTCATCACTGGAGGTGCGGTCAGAAGCTCCGGTTCCTACAGAAACAGTGAGACTGCGCTTGAGCTTCATCCAGCCTGAAAAGAACAGTTTTTTGTCATGATTCAAGCGCTTAGTAACAAAATTTATGAGACAGTTGTTGTCAGATTTCATTGGTGATTTCAAATATGAAATTTAATCGAAAGCCTGGCAAACAGCTTTGGAGAATTTAAAAGAGATAGGAGCTGCACTTGCCTGCCCGAGAGGCGTTTTACAAACCGTTAACACACACTCTGAGCCAGCGGCGATTGTGCGTTAGGTGGCTTGCTCAAGGGCACCGCAGTCATTTCCTGTCAGTATTGAGAATCGAACCCACAACCTTTGGGTTGGCAGTCTGACTCCCTAACCATTAGGCCAATCGATTCTTAAATTTATGCAAAAGTCTCACCCGACATTTTTATTTGGAAACGTGTCAGTACATGAATATGAATATGAATTTAAATTATTTAAAATAAATACATTATTTTATAAACAAATAAATAAATTTACATTCAAATTAAATCTAAACGGACAGATTACGGAAGTAAAAATTTTAGTGGAATATCGGGATTGATGCTACAATCATAAGAGAATGAACTTATAATTAATAGTAATGCACCGATAGGAAAAATCTGACCAATATCGATAACGAATATTAAAATTCTATACTATTTTGTCAAAATAAAATAAAAAAAAACATTAAAATGATTAAAATCATGCATTTTTAAATGCTAGTGTCATTGAATTATTTGTGTGTTTAGATTAATTTAGAGCAAGAAAGATGACGGGAAAAGAAATTTGAAAGTAAAAATAAGGGAAATGAACATACACAATTAAAGATGTGATATTGACAGTGACAATTTTACTTACTTAAACTGGAATATCGTCCGATAACTGATTTGGTAGCGATATATCTGACGCACCTGGTTTGTGATCATGTAAAGAAATTTCTTTAATTGTGTACTTGTCTTGTGCCTTCGGTCTTAAACGTGCAGAAATATACAGAGGAAATGGGAAAAATTCCAGTTTGACTTTGTGTGTGTGTTTACGTGTTTGTGTTTGCGTGTGTGTGTGTGTGTGTGTGTGTGTGTGTCTCACTTGACTTTGACATGAAAAGTTCTGTGCTGCTGCTCCAGGCCGTCTACAGATGATTTTGGAACAGCTCAGCAATGTCCTTTTGTTTCAGTGCATAAAAACACAAACCTTTCCATTTTCATGTCCCTGAATATTGCTGATCTGAGAGGAAGTCGTTTACAGCTACAGGATCTGGATTATGTAAAGGATATAGAGCGGTGAAAAAAATCCTCTCAGCTTCCAGTGGCAGACTCTCACTTCACAAGCTCAAAAAACACATGGAGCAGGAGATTAACCGTGAACAGATGAGCCATTTTCAAGCTCTGGCCTCAAAACTCAAAGTCCAAAGCTGTACTTTAGCAGAAAAGCTACTCCTTGTCTTAAACGCTTTCATACTGTACTTACTTCTGATTCTGACAAATGTCAAAAGGACCAGCAGTGACTCATTATGGTGATTTTCAAATGTAACCGGCACAGTTTGTACTGCAGCAGTTAGTGTAGACGCCATATTTGCTGTGACGCAAATGAAAACAAGTCTGAACAGTCGCTTCAATTGGTTCGACGGGTCGTAGGGCATGTCTAATTGTCATTACCAGTGTTTTCTGGAGGTACACAACAGTACAACCTATTAAACTAGCTTTACCCCCAAAACTTTAGCATTTAATACTTTAGCATTTAGCATTGCGCAATTAAACTTGGTTGAAACACAACTAACTAAATATTTACATAAGAATCTGAGCAGGTGAAACGGCTGGAATGAAACAGCAGACCATTAGACAATGAAATTTACATTTTAAACAAACGTTATATCTGAAACCGGTCTAAACTTTACGCACTTCCCTGTGTCATTTGTTCATGCCATCGTTTAACAAAACAATGAAATAACTGTCAGTTTTATCCAAGTTATGGTACTAGTATTTATTTATTGCTCCTGATTTATCTTGGATGCAGTTCCTGAAACTATAGACATATAAATTACACACAGAACTAAAATAATTTCTTAGTGCGAATCATTTTTTCAGTAACAAGATCGATCTATCTATCTATCTATCATCCATCCATCCATCCATCGAACAAATCTATCCATCTATCCATCCATCCATCTATCTATCTATCAAATCTATCTATCGAACAATATCTATCTATCTATCTATCTATCTATCTATCTATCAAATCCATCCATCCATCCATCCATCCATCCATCCATCTATATAACAAATCCATCCATCCATCCATCCATCCATCCATCTATCTATCAAATCCATCCATCCATCCATCCATCTATCTATCAAATCCATCCATCCATCCATCCATCTATCCATCTATATAACAAATCCATCCATCCATCTATCTATCGAACAAATCTATCTATCTATCTATCTAACAAATCTATCCATCCATCCATCGAACAAATCTATCTATCTATCCGTCCGTCCGTCCGTCCATCCATCCATCCATCCATCCATCCATCCATCCATCCATCCATCCATCTATCTATCTATCTATCTATCTATCTATCTATCTATCTATCAAATCCATCCATCTATCTAGTGCCCTCCATAAGTATTAAGACAGTGAAGACAAAATTGCTGTTAGCTGTGGTGTCATCCAGTTTCATCTTTCTGCCAAATGTGAGCATAAGTATTTGGACGGTTTAACTTAAAGCAAATGTAAAAGTGTAAAAGCTAATATTCAGTTGTAATTCCTTTGCAAGCAATCACAGGAGCGAGTTTGTGACCCACAGAAATCACCAGACTCTTGGTTTCACACTTTGAAATGCTTTTCCAGGCCTTTAATGCAGCCATTTTCAACGGTTGCTTGTTTTGGGGAGTTTCTGCCTTTAGTCTCCTCTTCAGCTGGTGAAATGCTAGGATTTAAATCTGGAGATTGGCTTGGAATGTCCAGTTTGGAATGTAGAGATGAGCCAGCACAGAGTTTTATGGACAACTGAAGACAAAGATTAACCTTTATCAAAGCGGGAAAGCAAAAGTGTGGAGAAAAAAAGAAACTGCGAATGATCCAAGGCATTCAACCTCATCTGGAAAGCATGGTGGAGGTCGTGTCATGGCATGCATGTCTGCCTCTGGAACAGGCTCACTCATCTTTATTGATGACTTATTCAATGATGGCAGCAGAAGAATGAATTCAGAAGTGTAGAAAACAATCTTACCTACCAGTGTTCAAGAAATTGCCACCAGACTCACTGGAATGAGCTTCATATGGCAACAGGACAATGACCAAAAACACTAGCACTGCCAACTCAATCAAGATTACCATGATAAAGAAATTTGGGGTCTTATATCGGCCAAGTCAACAGATTTAAATCCTATTGAACAAGCATTTCACCCGCTGAAGAGGAGACTAAAGGCCAATTCACACCACACCGACAAACGCCAACAAGCACCAACAAGCAAGTTGGCCGATGGATTTAGAATTATGAGAAAAAACGGACAACAAACACAGACAAACGAGTCACAGAGACTCAAGTCTGCCTGGGAAAAACTGACATCCACACAGATTAATAATATAGTATCATATATATTTTATAAGTATTGAGGCAAACATAAAAACCTGAAATAACCTGAAATCCGAAGCGCTAGCCATTGATCTGATCCCGTGCGTTGGGGTTGGTATCATCTACATTTTTAAACGTTTTTTAGCACGGCCCTTTTTTATTGAAGCGACTCAAAGGCCTATACAACCATCTGTA
Source organism: Zacco platypus (assembly GCA_038088235.1). Taxonomy (NCBI): domain Eukaryota; kingdom Metazoa; phylum Chordata; class Actinopteri; order Cypriniformes; family Xenocyprididae; genus Zacco; species Zacco platypus. The sequence continues at coordinate 4,991,860 of CM076063.1, forward strand.
GCTAAACAAGCCATAACACATTCATTTAAAACTAAATTTAGGTTAAACTTGCATTGCTCTCACGCTTATACCTCGCTCTCTCGGCACGAATCCAAATATTTCAATTTCGTAAAGTATTTGGATGCTATACTTACTATTTATTATGTAAAGTCCTTCACGTGCGCATTCCAGGATCAACTGAAAAAAATAATCCTCTACATATGAGCAAAAATGGCAACACCACAGTGGAGCAGCGAACAGCACGGATTGCACTACGGACGATTTAAATAACTTATGTTTTGACTATTTTATTTTTATAATGAACAAACTGCGATGTCACAGTGTTTGCAGTGCTTTGTTGTGTGCGCGTGAGTCGCCGGCGTGATCAAACCGCAGTCTTTGCAAGGGACTTGCATCATCATCATGGCAACGGTTCGCGGCCAGGTCAGATTACATCAAGAGTTTGTTGGAAAACCAAACCACACTGCTCAGACGTTCCACGACCCAACAAATGCCAATTAAACATGTTCAATCGGGTGAAAACAGACTCCAACAGACGCCAACAGGGGTGTTTGTTGGCGTTTGACGGTGCGGTGTGAATTGGCCTTAAATGGCAGAAACTCCCCAAAACAAGCAACCGTTAAAAATGGCTGCATTAAAGGTCAGGAAAAGCATTTCAAAGTGTGAAATGTGGTGATGTCTATGGGTCGCAAACTCACTCCTGTGATTGCTCGCAATTAAATATTAACTTTAAGTTAAACCGTCCCAATACTGTCCCAAGTGGGGGTTTTTTGGCATAAGCGAACTACAAATACCCTCGAAAACACCAAAGCAGTGTGCAACAAGCAAACACCACTCTCATTCAGAGAATACAAAAATGCTGTTGTTTTTGCTTTGTTTTTTAAAGAGTGAAAGTTAAAATATGTGGACATAAAACTGTCAGTCTCATAATCAAATTCTGCAGCATATTGAATCTCTCTCCCAATTAAATTTTCCTTCGGTTGCAGCAAAATCATTTTGCGGAGGGCTAAAAGCTCAGGTCAGGTCTGGAAGTGAGCCGTACCATCTGCTGGCAATGTGCTTCTGCAGGATCTCAGACACACCGAAACTTTCTTAATTCAGACACGACAGCTTGACTTGTTCCTCGTTCTTACTAGGTATTACACAGTTTAAGCGCTTCACTCTTAAAATGACAAACCTGTCCTCACTCAACCATCCTTCCGGCTAACGGCAAGGCGCTTAGCATAAGCGGCAGCTTGGAGAAGGAGGAGGAGGAGGAGGAGGAAGAGGAGCCGGTAGCCCACCGGCCGGATCCGGTCCTGCCGCGCCCTGGCACAAACGCTCGCGGCCCAGCCTGCCGGAACAGCTTGGATAATGGCAGGGGGTGATGGGAAACTGAAGCGCCTGTACTATGTGTCGGGGCTGGGGGGAAGGAATGAGGTGTTTTCATAGCGTCCGCCCTGCGGAGCGCACAGTTGTAGACGGAAAACCACGACAGCACCTGTGACGACCCTCGGCAATCATGGTAACCTTAGTTTCTTAGTTCAGTTATTACTTCTTGATCATGCTTGCGATTTTTGAGACTTAATAACATGGCAGTTATTGTTAACTAAAATGGAAACGACATGAAAGTAATTAAATGTATATTTTAGTTATTTTATTTTTTATTAATGACGCCAAAGCCAAAATGAACTCAAATAAAAATGGCCACCAATTAATTATACCAAAAAATTACCTTTCAAGGAAAGTCTGTTCACTCGGCAGCCGTATTTGCAACACCTCCAGGCAGATATTTCAGGCAAGACCAAGTATATCTACTTGAACGGGGAATTCCTGAAATCTCACAAACTGCATGCCGAACTCACAATTAAATAATTATTATCGTATATATATATATATATATATATATATATATATATATATATATATATGTTGTTTCTTATCCCCAAATAGCATTAAAAAAAATAGCCAATGCGCATGTGCATTCCTAAGAGCGCATCTCAGAACACTGACTTTCTATAGCAAAGGGAACATTGTAACGGCAGCTGCAGTGATGCGATGACTTTATCAATCAGCGATTGGCTCTTTTATTTAGAAGGCGGGACTTATTTCGCTATATCGTGCATTGCATCGGTCCGCTGATATACGTCTGCTTTCAAACGTACTGCTTTCAAAATGCTTTCAAATTCAAACATTTCCGTGTGTTGAGTCAATCACAGACATATCTGTTGAGGGCTTGAACACAATGGCCAATCAGAGGTGTTTACGAATTTGCATAACAAGCACTCAAAGCGTCAATTTTTTTAAATTTCAGTACCGACTTGCTATTGCAGTTGGTTGACAACATAATTACAATGCCATAACTTTTGTTAACTCTAAAGTAAGTAAATCCACTTCCCCAGCTAATTATTCTTTGACAGTAATGCCGTAGAAATATATATAACTATCACAAAAAAACAGAAGTTCAAACACAAAATTATAAAGATGGCTGCGCACTTGTTTCTTGGGCACATAAGGTCTATAAGTACACCGTCTTTCTGATTAAACTTAAAGTCAGTAAGCAATAACTTAATTAGATTAAGTTGAGAAATTAAAGTTTTAAAAATAGCAAATAAAAACAAAATTAACTAAAATAAATAAAATTAAATAACTAACAATGATAGACAAAAAAATTAAGACTAAATTAAGGACAAATTGATAAAAATAGAAATAAAACCTTTATCAAAAAATAAAATAAAATATAATGAATTAATAATTAACAACGACTGACAAAAAACTAGAATAAATTACAGACAAATTGGGTAAAACAAAAAAAATACATATAAATAAAAAAAAATGAAAAAATTCTAACCCTGTATAGTGGCATGTAAAAAAAATAAATAAATAAAAATTCCATGGCTAGTTATCACAATAAAGCAGACAATAATGGTTACCATGGTAAATGGTTTGTAAAATATTAAATAACTACTGCCATCATGAGTGCAATTAAAATTCATACACCGCTAGAACAAAACCTGTTAAATGAGGTGAGGCCAGCTGACACAGTCACTGCTCAGGGGTCGTGGCATGATATAAATTGGTTCATAACGCAAGAAAAATTAAATTAATTACATTCAAAAGGTTTTGCGTCACAATTACATTACTTAGATATTCACAGATACATTTAAAAGGATATATAACCTATATATGAGGACATTTTCACCTAGACAATCTTCAAAGTTTGTCTCCGTGCTGCACCTACAAACCACATTTTTCCTAAAGAATATCAGGCACTGGGAAATGAGTCATTTTCTAACCACTGACAATGATTTGGTTTCCTTTCTCGCACTCAAATGAAGTGATAAAAACCGCTCTATTAGGCCCTGAATAAATGAGGTATGGTAATATTCACTCTGGTTTTGCCGGGAGGCGACGCGTCATTCACCAATTAGCCGAACAGCGGGACAAGAGGGACCGCCGGGGGGGTCACCTGTCACGGCAGAGGAGAAAACCTGCGAATGGTTTTCGTTCCTGCAGGTTCGAGAGCCCGCGACTGACAGCAGGTGGGAAACCATGACAGCATCAATCTCTGAGTAAAAATGATGGAGGCCTCCAGAGAACAAAGAAAGGAGGACAAATAGTACGAGCTTTTAAGTCTATGATGCAGATTTCCCGTGCTTGTGAAAATTAAATGCTTCAGAGTCTGAAGCGAAGCTTACACCATTATCCTCTTATACTATCAGAAAATTAAAAACAAGAGCTTCTTTAAGCCTGCTTTTGTTCTATCAATCAGACAGATGCATATAAACAGACCTGCATGTTCTGACCAGATACAACAAATGACAAAAGAAAGCAAAAATGCAACATAAATCACAACTTTTATAGTGTTTAGTATGTGGAGTGGAACCCTGGACCAATGAGATTTCGCTGTGGGCGGGGCAACGAAATAGAAGCCAACAGGATGATAAAACAAACCATCGCAAAAAAAAAAAAAAAAAAACATTAAAATGGAAGAGGTGGCTTTTAAATCGCTTTGTCACAGTGTTGGACAGGTACAACAGGAAAAAATGGGATCCTCTCAAAGAGCTTATGTCAGGAAGACAAGTTTGGACCTGTTCAAGAGCCAGAGAGACGCCAGAAAACTTTTGCAACAATTCAAATCAACTAAAGCGAGAAGAGATGGTTGGCATTACACATCCTAACCTGTTGCAGCGTGACAAATTTTCAGCGCCGAGCGAGTTTTCTATCTGCGCTGAAGCTGAAAATGCTGAGAGAAGCAACAGATTTTCAGAAACTATTTCATGTTTTATATAGAGGACAAAAAATTAAAAACAGACAAAACAATTTTAAAGGAAAACAACAAAATTTAAACTATTATATTTAGAATTATATTTATGTTGTTAACTAAATTTAAACTGTTAAAAGAGTTAACTCTGTAATTGAAATAGATATATTATAGATATTAGACTTGAAATTAAAAAGGTTAAAAAACCAACGAAATGAAATAAGTTTAAGCTATATACAGTAAGAATATTTAAATATATATACACTCATATACTAATAAAGGTATATAAACAATACTAAAGTAAAACTGCTTCACTAGTTAGTTAGGCCAATAGTTAGGCCTTAAAGTTAGGCCACCGGAAGTCAAAGTCCCAAATAGTATCTGACACTCATATGGCGTAAAATCACACACACTCATTTGTGGTTGCAAACCACTGCCAGTGGGAATACCCATCTACAATAAAAGTTCATTAACATGCCATTTTTGACACATTTTAAAGATTATTTATCAATATTCATCTTCACTGCTGGCAAAATAGGCTTTCAATAAAATTTGGCTGACTATACAGTAGATATCTGAAAAAAAAAAATTGACATCGGTGCTACTTGACTCGAGAAAACAGGAAAAAAAGCTGTTATCCTTCCTTTTACCAAATAGGTAGGAAAACTTCAACACCCATAATGCACTGGGCATGTTGCCATCCAATGCCACTCCCACCAGTCTGCCAAGGATACGCTTACCAGACTCAAATACCGCCTTGCTTTAGTAGGAAATACTTCTTAGCAAACTTTTAGTGACAATTGTTTTGACTTGTATTGTGCGAGAATTCGAAGAATAAACATTTAGCACGAATGAGTTACTTTCCATTTCCAGTGAGTTGTAGGCAGTGGCTAAAGACCGCAAAGGATCATAAATACGGAGAGAATGTGGCGACGGAAAAATGTTCAAATCTTCCATGTTTGTAGTCAACATTTCAAACTGGATATCGATGAACAAAAACGGCCAAAAAGGGGGAAAAACTGATACTGAAACTGAAACGGTCAAAAAACCGCCACATTTAGGTGTCCTATTTTTACACATACAATTTTTACCCTTACAAATAACTATTCGTTTAATAACCATCTGTTGAACCGACTGTCCGTGGATACAATAGTTTTCACGAAAGCCCTGGAGCGTCATCCAGCAGACTTTTGCTGACAAATAAACAGTAACACAGAGTAAACGTTTATTTACACATACTTCTGTCATTGTAACAATACTAAGCGGTTTGAAAATCGGCGAATTTACACTTTAAGACTAAGAAATGCATTAAGCTTTGATTTGTTGACATTTGAGATGGCAAAGAGAGAAATTACTGGGCACATTTTCCTTTTTACATTCGTGGGTTACAAGGCGGACCGCATAGCCAGTGGCTTCTGAGGTACCCAATGTTTTTTAGGGACGGCGTCCAAGCAGAATAGTGATTTTTCTAGGCAGTAGGGACAAATAAAAGAACAGAAAACTTAGAGATTGAGTGAAAGATGTGCTCTGAATGAAACAGGTCACCGTTTCTCCAGCTCTGAGTTTCCACACCCCCCATCCGTGCTGTTTCCCTCAGGATGTGACAGCCAAACAATAGCAGCAAGAAACACCTTAACGAGGAGAGAAAGAGAGAAACGGTGAGAAAGAGAGCCGGAGAGAGCGACTCGGCTAATTACGGTGCACCTCATTTCTCTGACCCTTCTCAATTTGTGTCTTTCTCCCTCTTTCTGTGTTGGAGAAATGCTGCCAGAGGAGACTTTACACTGGCAGCACTCCAACAAGCCTGTGGAAATCACTCAAGCAGAGTAATGGGAAGAAACTAACTAAAATTAGCAACAATACTTATCAAAGTACATTTTTCAGAGGCTCAGATCTTTTTGCAATTCAGCTTTTCAAACAAGTAGGAATGGGAAAACTGATTCATTTTAGTGAATCTGTTCATTTGGATGGTTCACTAGACACTTTTCATATAATGGTTCACTGATTCGTTCAGTTATAATAATGGAATTCATTTTAGAGAATCACGTAGTTCACTTGAACAGAAGTCACGATTCACTTGATTTCAATAACGAAAAATTTACATTTTTGATTCATTTGAGAGAATCAGTTTGTTTGGGCGGTTCACTAAAACCTCTTCGTAAAAGCATTCCTAGACAATTACAAAAACAGAAACTGGACATTTTTGATTCATTTGAGAGAATCAGTTTGTTTGGATGGTATACTAGAACGGGTTCGTACAATGATTTACTGATTCATTCAGTTACGATAATGGAATTCATTTTAGAGAATTCACTTGATTTCAATAACGAAAAATAGACATTTTTGATTCATTTGAGAGAATCGGTTTGTTTGGGCGGTTCACTAAAACCTCTTCGTAAAAGCATTCCTAGACAATTACAATAACAGAAACTGGACATTTTTGATTCATTTGAGAGATTGATGTTCTTAATGAGAGCTTAATGTTCATTAAAGTTTATAAAACAAGTAGTGATACCTGATTTGTGAACAAACCAAGAATCCGATAAATCTGACTTGTAAATGATTCATTCAGCTGATTTAATGAAAAGATTCAACTCAACTCACATATCAGGCATCGCAACTTCTTTCTGGTGTAATATTTTAAATGAATCAGTTGATCTGAATGGTTCATAAGTGAATAATTTTTTTTCCGGTTTTGGACACTGTGTAAGAAAGCCAGATTTGTTTGTCTTTCCTTGCAAAGTTATCATCTTGATTTAGAATAATCAGCATATAGCAGATGAGTCACTTTTATTATACTTTTCGTGTGCTTTTACTTCCTTTTTACAGTTCCCAATTGAAAATGCTTGAAGAACAACCAACACAGTCTTCAATGTTTTCTTTCAGCGTTCCACTGGGAAAAAAAAAAAAGTCACATGGGTTTTTAACACAAATACAACATTTTTTGGTGAACTATTCTTGTACTTTGACAAGCTTCGGTTTCAAATGAGCTTTCCCAACATTGCCAGATCCCACACAACCCCCAATGTGTGCGTCTGGGAGAGAAATGGAAACGCGAGGTGGAAAGCGAGGTGGAAAACAAGAGAGAGAGATAGTGCTAAATATCAAAACAGTAAAACACATAAACGAAGCCAAAGAAAGAGAGAAAGAAAGATTCTCCAAGCAAAATGTTGGGGTTGGTTTCAGCCGCCCAAATTTTCCTCACGAGTTTGCCAACTGTGAGCGTAAAATTAGCATTTCAATACCTCTAAGCGATATTCATTACAAAAGGCTGAAACCTACTATCACTTCTCATTTTTATAACCCCCTCTTTCATTCTTCTCCGCTCTGTCTCTTTGATAAGCGTGTGGAAAAGAGGGGGCGTTTGGAAGAGAAGAGCTGGAAGGGAAATGTTTAGGAGAACAAGCGGCACTTTGTTGGAGGGGTGCTGCAGTTTTGCTGACTCACGCAACAATATCAGCTGACGATCAAACACAAATCGGCTGGAAAATGGCATCATAATGAAACTACTATGGAAACGAAAGTCGTTTAATGAGTTTATGCCATTGAAAGCTTTGAGACGAGCGTAATCTCTTGACAGAAGTTCAACCTAAATATAAACAGATTTAAAGGGATAGTTGACCCAAAAAAGAAAACCCTTCTATCGTTCCAAACCTTATTGATGTTGAGAACGTTGAGGTCCAAACAACACTGGACACCACTGACTTTCATTAAATGCACAAAAAACACTCCTCAAAATATCTTCTTTTGCGCTCCATAGAAGAAAGTCATACAGGTTTGGATCATGAAGGTGAGTAAATAATGACAGAATTAGCATTTTTGGGTGAACTATCCCTTTAAGACAGTGTTTAACAGCAACAAAGCAACTAGAATTCATTCATTTTCCATGAGTGTTTGCTATTTAGTAACTGTTTACGATTCAAGAAAGTTGAGGAACGGTCAACTTTACGCGAATGTGCCCATGATATACAACCTACTGCAATAGGATTTTCAACAAGAATTGTGGATTAAATTACTGTGAATATCCCATTAGACGAGATTAGATGATATTACTGATGAGTGAAGTGTAAAACCCACATCGTCACGTGATATTTAGGCTACGTTCACACTGCGAGCCTCAATGCTCAATTCCAATTTTTTTTTATTAGCTATTCTCGTTGTTTGGAATGTGACCAATATCAGATATCCAGTGAGAACAGATCACGGGTCTGAACTCACCTTTGTAAAAGAACGATGCAAATGGGAAAAATCCACTCAATTGCTTCTCAAAACTAGTCCAAAACTAGCCCAATTGACCCTTCGCAAACAGTTTGATTGACAGGCGATCTGACCAATCATAACCCCGAATCCGCCATTTTGTCCGACAAAGCAGTCTGGGGAGGTGAACTTAAACTTGAACAATTGTGTGTACTCCCGTCTTTCCGCACTTGAAACAACATTCCTTCTGATGTTCATTCATGTTTATTTGATGCTATAAATGAACTAGTATGAAGAGATGATCGGTTCACGAGGAGCTACAGCGATCTGTCACCACACATTAAAGAGACACTAGACGCTATTTATTGATTAAACTTCCTTAAATAATTACAATATTTTAAATATGAAACTGTTTCATATGTTGTCAGTGTCCTCTTTGCTCTGTGATATGTATTTCACTTTGTGAGAACATGATGTGTGGCATGAGAGCACATGGGTTGTCGGGCATAGCAACAGGGGCGGGTTTTGCGAAGGGTCAATTGATTTCCGCGGGATATCCCAGTAAAAATCGCGTTCTAGAGGTTAAATATCAGTATGTTAGTGCGGACGCTTCAGTGGACGCCAACAGTGGAAAAAATAACCAAATTCTGAGGGAACATTTTGCAACCACACCTTATTATATGCTGACTTTAGTCCCGCTCACTGACGTGATAAAATCCCCAACATTTTTAGACGCTCCAACTCTGACTGTATGAGGTGGCAAATCAACATCTACATTTCCATTGGTTGTGAAGCTACAAATCCATGTCAGCACAAACACCCCTAACCAGACATGACTGAAAGAATAAACAAATGAAAGCATAAGACACATTTGTGCTCAAATATATCATATTTACTGGAAGTTAACTGCTTCCAATGAAACTTTTGAATCATCTAAAGATTCAAACCCCAAAATATTACAAACTCTTGTGAATCGACCAACTATTTTTGATCACTGTAGCAGCCTGGGAACGTACTTTACTTTGTGAAGAGTCAGTGACAGGTCTGCAGTCATTAAAAGTGCTTTCAGACTCGGTCCGAACCAGATCTCCGTTCAAATTGTATTTCTGGCTCTGAACTGCAGAAGTGTGTAATCAACCTGAATAACACCAAGCGCAAACGGCAGCTGTTCGCAACAAGAGCTACGTAATGAGTAAAGTTGAGAACACGCCAGTTTCACTGTTTTATTCATGCGTTTGTTGTGTCGGATTTACCACCAAAACTTCACATGGAGAGAAAGAGGGGTAATGCTACTTTTATAGGATGTATTGCAAGAGAAGAGCTATTTCTCCGAAATCAAATTTATTCAGATGAGAACTGCGCTTTACTATAATATGACCGGGAACACAAAACATATGCATAACATATTAAATAAATGATGGCATTGCTTTCATATCAACCTTTTCAATCAGAACTGAACGAATTGAACTTTGACAAATGGACTCAAGCCCTCTTTAAAATCTCTAGTATGAAAGCACCCTAAATAAAGTACATAAACCATGTCAGATCAAAATGTCAGAAAGGTTTGGGGCGTGAGCATGAAAAGATGCATATTAAATAAATTAAATGATGACATTCAGGACGGACTGCGTTCATATCAATCTTTTCGAGGCGGACCAAACGAACCGAACTTTGAAAAATGGAGTCAAAATCTGTAGTATGAAAGAGCCTTAAATAATGTCAGATCAAAATGTCAGGAGTTTTGGCCTGAATCTTGACTCTGGTTGGCTCCTTTTGATTTCTGGTGAATATTATGAAAGGGTTCAGGCTGAGCAGATTAAATGTGTTTGCCGTTTAAGAGCTTGTGTCTGTGTGTGTTTTGTGGGTGAAACACAGGGGAGACTGACGCTGGCAGCTCAACCAATTAGCTGCTCTCTACCCTCACACACACACACACACACACACAAAGTCCTGACCCTTCCTTCATTAGAGCACAGGGTCATTGTGTGTGACAGCCGGGGGCAGATCTGATGTTCTGGCAGAGGTGAGCAGCTCACACACACACACACACACACACACACACACACACACACACACTACACTGACAGCAACAGGTGCAGTGGACCACGGCCATACAACCAACACACAGGAGGAATGAGAGGGGAGGAGAGCGAGAAAAGAAAAGTTGGGAAGAGACAATGAGAGACCAGAGGAGACAAGAATGAGAGACAAAGATGCAAGATGAGAAAAGATGAGTAAAATCTCACCGCTCATCTTATCTCGATTCTATTCCTTTTCTCATTTTTGTCTCATCTAGTATTCGTTTCTTCATCTCTCATTCTTGTCTCCTCTGGCCTCTTGAAAAAGAGTAAAATCTGTCTCATCTTGCATTCTTGCTTCTTCGTCTCTCATTCTTGAGAGGTGAGATGATGAAGATGAGATGAGAAAACAAGAGGCCAGAACAGACAAGAATGAAACAAAGAAGCAAGAATGAAAGATGAGATAAAAATGAGAAAATGATTAAATGATGATTTTACTCGTCTCTTCACACAGGCACTTTTCCTACCACATTCAAGCAGGCTCGAGTAACCCCACTGCTTAAAAAACCCACGCTAAACACATCACTCGTGGACAACTACAGACCTGTCTCTCTCCTACCATTCATATCAAAAACACTTGAACGAGTTGTGTTCAACCAGGTGTCATCCTTCCTCACACAGAACAACCATCTGGACGTCAACCAATCTGGTTTCAAGAGCGGCCATTCCACAGAGACTGCGCTACTGTCTGTCACGGAATCCCTGCGAATTGCAAAGGCTGGTTCCAAATCATCTGTTCTCATCCTACTGGATCTATCTGCTGCCTTCGACACCGTAAACCATCAAATTCTTCTGTCCACCCTCTCGTCACTGGGCATCTCAGGTACTGCGCTTCAGTGGTTTGAGTCCTATCTCACAGGTAGGTCTTTCAGAGTTGCCTGGGGAGGGGAGGTATCCAAACCTCATGAACTGATCACAGGGGTTCCTCAGGGTTCAGTTCTTGGTCCCCTCCTATTCTCCATTTATACTACATCACTGGGTCCCATCATACAGGCACATGGTTTCTCCTACCACTGCTATGCTGATGACACACAACTCTACCTGTCCTTCCAACCAGATGATTCCACAGTAGCTGCATGGATCTCAAGCTGTCTGGCGGACATCTCGGCATGGATGGAAGAACACCACCTGCAGCTCAACCTGGCAAAGACTGAGCTTTTAGTCTTCCCTGCCACTCCTGCTCTACAACACGACATCAACATACAGCTTGGTACAACCACCATTACCCCATCAAAGTCGGCCAGAAATCTTGGAGTTATCTTCGATGACCAACTGACCTTCAGAGACCACATCTCAAAGACGGCGCGGTCATGCAGATTTGCACTTCGCAACATCAGGAAAATCCGTCCCTTCCTGACTGAGCACGCAACTGCTTGTCCAGGCCCTGGTCATTTCAAGGCTTGATTACTGCAATGCTCTTCTGGCTGGTCTGCCGTCAAGTGCAATCAAACCTCTTCAAATGATCCAGAACGCTGCTGCACGTCTTGTCTGCAACGAGCCTCAGAGAGCCCACGTCACGCCCCTCTTCATCTCTTTGCACTGGCTACCCCTTGCTGCTCGCATCAAGTTCAAGGCGCTGATGCTTGCTTACAGATCCACCACAGGCTCTGCACCTTCCTACCTCCACTCACTGCTACAACGCTACGTCCCCACCAGAAGCCTGCGATCACTAAAGGAACGAAGGCTTGTGGTACCGTCACAGAGAGGCACAAAATCCCTCTCCAGAACATTCTCCTTCACTGCTCCCTACTGGTGGAATGATCTCCCTACTTTCATCAGGAACGCAGAATCCCTGGCAATATTCAAGAGACAGCTGAAAACTCACCTCTTCCGTGAACACTTAATCCCCTCATAAAAAAAAAAAAAAACCCTTTCCTTCCCTTTTCCCTTCCTACTCTAGCTTATGGTACTGAGCAATGTATGAAACTTGTATTGTGAGCACTTCCTGTGTTATTTGCCAATTCATGAGGAATCGCTTGTTTGTTTTCCTCACTTGTAAGTCGCTTTGGATAAAAGCATCTGCTAAATGACTAAATGTAAATGTAAATGTAAATGTAATGTCTTTTCTCATTTTTGTTTCATCTTGCATTCATGCTTGTTTGTATCTCATTTCTCATGAGATGAGAAAACGAGGCCAGAGGAGACAAGAATGAGAGATGAAGAAACAAGAATGCAAAGACGAGTAAAATCATCATTTAATCATTTTCTCATTTTTGTCTCATCTTGCATTCTTGCTTCTTCGTCTCTCATTCTTGAGAGGTGAGATGATGAAGATGAGATGAGAAAACAAGAGGCCAGAAGAGACAAGAATGAGACAAAGAAGCAAGAATGCAAGATGAGACAAAAATGAGAAACAAGATGAGCAAAACTGAAAGAGTAAAATCGAGATAAAAGATGAGAAAAAAAAGAGGCCAGATTAGACAAGAATGAGACAAACAAGTAAGAACGCTAAGAATGCGACAAATGAGCGACAAGACGAGTAAAATTGACATAAGATGAGATGAGAAGAGTTGAGAAAACACATGAGAATTGATGAGATGTGATGAGAAAACAAGAGCGGAGTTCAGAAACAAAGACGAAAATGACAAAAAAAAAAAAAACTAATAAGATTGAAATATGAGAGGCAATATGACCAGAGGCCAGAAGAAACAAAAATGAGAAATAAGATGAGAAAAATTGAGACAAGATAAGCAGCGAGATGATGAGAGATGAGATGAGACAATGAAAGTTGAGAATAGATGTGAAAACAAGAGATGAGATGAGAAAATGAGAACATTGCATTACATTTACATTTAGTCATTTAGCAGACGCTTTTATCCAAAGCGACTTACAACTGAGGAAAACAAACAAGCGATTCTTCATGAATTGGCAAATGCAAATGCAAAGGGATGAGAAAAGATGGGAGGACATGATCAGAAGAGAGAGGAGAGGAGAGGAGAGGAGACGAGAGGAGACGAGGGGAGGAGAGGAGAGGAGAGGAGAGAAGAGGAGGCAGGGTGAGAACAGAATAGTTGGTATGAGAAGAGAATGAGAGATGAAATGCAACACGTCCTGTGGAAGCTGGACTGAGAATGTGAGTGAGAGAGAATAGAGGAGGTTTATTATGGAAGGCTTAATTAGTCCGAGCATTAGAGTATTCACATGCCAGAAATAGACAAAAACATCTGATTAGCATTCACAATTTTCTTTTGAAGATTTCTGAGGGTGTGTGACGCTGTCTGGAGATTTGTGATCACACGTGCTCTGTGTGTGTGTGTGTGTGCGTGTGTGTGTGTGTGCGCGTCATACGGCTGGTGTTTGTAACCAAATCTCTGTTCTGTTCCAGTGAGGGTTGAGATGAGAGCTCATCTCCCATTACACTTTCATTCCACGATCAATCCCTACAGCTGGAAACGCTCTCACACACACACTCACAGCGCATCTGAGCCATTCTGTGTGCATTTGAGTGTTAGTAATTGAACAATGATGTGCGTGTGTGTGTGTGACTGTCCAGCGATCACCTGCGCCCCTCAAACAAGACCTACATGACCACAACTGAGCTTCATGTGAAGAGAGACGATTAGAGATGAGAAGAGCGGCTAGAAAAGAAGAGGGTGGAAAACAAGAGCTGTGACAAAACGAGCAGATGAAGACATGAGAAGAGCTACAAAATGAGAAAATAGCAGCTAGGATGAGATATGAAAACAGGAGAAAATCATGAGAGTTGAGATGAGAAAGCGAAAAGAAGAGATTTAGAGAGCCACTAAAGACAGGATGATGAGAAACTGGCAAAAAAAGAAAAGATCGGGCCAGACAGAAGAGCTGGTAAAAGACATTAGAAAAGCAACAAGATGAGAAAAATGAAAACAGGAGAAAACATCGAGAGTTGAGATGAGTGAGAAACCAGATGAGAAAGACGAGATGAAATGAGAAAAGACCACAAAACACGAGAAAAGACAAAAGAAAAGTTATGAAATGAGACCAGAAGACCACAATGATGAAACTACTGTATATGAGACAAGCAGAGACGAGATGAAGACATGAGAAAAGCAACCAGATGACAAAAGAAAAGATCAGATGAAATGTGAAAACAGGAGAAATGAGAAACAAGACGAGATAAGAAGTCGAGCTGAGAAACTGCACACAAAAAAAACAGAAGAAACTGTGACAAAACAAGCAGAGACAAGACGAAGACGTGAGAAAAAGCAACAAGATGAAAAAAGAAGTGATGAGGTGTGAAAAGTGATAAAAGACAAGATGAGATGAGATAATAGTGAGAAATGAGATGAGAAAAGATGAGATGAGATCAAATGAAAATAATGAGTTGTGAGACGATAAGACTGCATTACAAAAGTGACGAAATGAGAAAAGACATGAGACCAGAATACCACAAAAAAAGAAAAGAAAAAGAAGAAAAAAAGAAGAGCTGTGACAAACAGACAACAAGAAAATGAGACGAGACATGAAAACGAGAAAATAATGAGTTGAGACAAGTGAGAAAAGAAGAAACAAGACGTGATGAGATTTGAAAAGTGGAGAAAATAATTAGAGAAGAACAAGAAAGACGATTACAAAAGGCAAGATGAGAAAGAAAGAGATGAGAAAAGACAATAAAAGAGACCAGAAGACCACAAAAGATGAAATTATATGAGGAGGTGAAGAGATGAGACCATTTGAGAAAACGAGACAAGACGGAGAGGTAAGAGACGAGACAGTAAGAAATGAGAAGAGACAAGATGAGGTTCGGAAAAAGGAGAAAACAACTGGAATTGGATGATAAAAAGTTATAAAATGAGACCAGAAATAAATATATATATATATATATATATATATATATATATATGAGACCAGAAAGAAGAGATGAAGACATGAGACCAAAAAGAAGAGCTTTGACAAAACAAGCAGAAACAAGATGAAGACATGAGAAAAGAGATGAGAGTGAAAACAAGAAATTATGTGAAATGAAACCAATCTGAAACAAAATGACAAGAAGAGAAAAGACTACATGAGAAAAAGATGAGACGAGATGAGATGGAAAAACTGAAAGTCGACAAAAAATAGACATGAGACGAGAAAAAAAAGATGATAACATAAGAGATATAAGAGATGCAGAGAGCAGAAATGATGAGAGAGACAAGGGGAGAAAAGAACGAGAAAAAGTAAAAAATGAGACGAGATAAGACAAGAAGCATAATAAGAGACAAGAAACGAGACCATGTGAAAATAACGAGAAGAGATTGGACAACAAGACAACATCATGAGAGACAAAAGTGAGATACGAGATGAGAAAATATAGCAGATAATGAGAGACCAGATGGGAAGAGGATGAGAGATGAGACGAGACAAGAGTTGACTGAAGGAGCCAAAGCGGAGCAGATGGAGAGAAGTAAAGTAGAAACAGCTCGGTCTCACTCATCTGGTGCTAGTGGTTTATTGATCGTAGACAGCGAGTCTCAAAGTCATTTATCACCAGCTCCTCAAGCCACCGTATGTGTGTGTGAGGGAGATAACTCTAGCGATAGCGGCCATTGCATCCATTATTCCTCACAATGGGCTGTGCCTGGACCTGCCCAACAGCTTGACACACACACACACACACGCTCGCTCGCTCGCTCCCCCCGACACAACGACAAACGGCCTCTTTCTGAAAATAATAAATAAATAACAGCACGTATTGTTTCCCAGGCTTGGCCGAACGGCGAGAGCGAAGCTGCTCCACTGCTGATAGTGAAGCAGAAGCCTGAAATACAGCCAGAACACTGGAAGAGTGTGTGTGTGTGTGTGTGTACGCTCAGGTTATAGTATATCATATTGAGCCAAGCTAGCAGAGACAAAGAAGGATTAAAGTTACAAAGGAAACATGTCAATTTGCTTTCTTAATACACGTTTGCTGGTCTTAATGTGAACGATTCATCGGTGAACATTACTCCAAAGAAATAAACTGCCTTTGTAATCTTTCAACACAATCTAACAACTTGCTCCGCCTCTGAAATGACTTACACATGGATAATGTTAACCATTAAACAAATAGATAAACTGCTAGTCAAAATTTTGGGATCAATAGGAAGGAATTAATACTTGCATTCAGCAAGGATACATTAAACTGATCAAAAGTGGCCGTATTTTTATTTGAGAAAATTGTGTTACGGTTATTACGGACTGTTTTCAACACTGATAATAAAAGGAAATGTTTCTTGAGCAGCAAATCAGCATATTAGTATGATTTCTGAAGGGTCATGTGACACTGAAAATGCTGATGTTTTGGCGGTTTTCATGACCCAAAACAACTCACAAGCATCTAAAATAAATCTACATTTTTTTCTGTTTCCCTTGGAAATATACCACATTAAAGAAGTAAAATGGTTTTAAAGACATAAAACGACATATTCAGTAGTAAATGTGGGTGTGGCTTGAATTTTAAAAAGCCCCACCCACACATGATTTGATTGGATCTTGGAATTTTTTCCTTTAATATTATTGGTTCACAATATTTTCCCTATTAGTGTGGCCGTGGTTTACATTAACAGAAAAAAAAGTTATTTCAGAGGCAGAGATGGTCATTTCTTTAGAGTAACATACTAAATACGGCTCAATAAGACCACAGACATGGAGTAAAAAGCAAGTAAATAGGGTCAAGTTGCATTTAAAGTCATCTTAAGGAAGAAGCCTGATTTCAGTTACTTCAGAAAGGCAGTTTAGCATACTGTCATCCTCCACTAGCCTGACTAATCAAACCCACAGGTCAGCGCTGAGAGAGCCGGTAAGGATGATTAAAAGAGAGGGGGGGAAACGATGAACGTTTTAAGCAATCAGACACAATTCTCGTTTTCCTTCCAGCGGCTATTCCCGCTGTGATCCAGAAGCCTGATGTGTGTCAGGATGAATAAAGGTCATGCGGGAACCTAACCAAGTGCTGCAGAGCCATTTCGACTACAAACACCGGAAGGAGATGCCAAGCCGTGGCTCGTCTGCCAACAAGATGAAGAGCGCATCTGAAATCAAGCATATTCCTACCTCACTGTCGCCCCAGAGGAGTGGGAAAAGCTGGAAAAAAATACATTTCTTCATCAGTTTTTGTCTCGCTTTCCATTAAAAACATTTTCTCTTGTTTTCAGCGTAAACTTAACAGCAAAAAGTAGGGATGGTTCACCTAAAGATAATTATTTACTCACCCTTATAATATTCAGTGAACTATCCCTTCATTATCTTATGCAACTTTGCCGCAAGTAATTTTATCTCGGCAAACAGACAGAAACCAAAAGAAAGTGAGATAAAAAACAGATAAATACAGGGTAAAAACAAATCAAGAAAAAAGTTCTCTCACACCATATGCACCATTGATTTCCTATTCTCTCGGAAACATTTAATGAGCTTAAGCGAAGAAGGAGAGATTGAGGGAGAGAGAAAGAGACCCGAGAAGAAAACAGATAAAGCCTCCCAGAAATTTCCCTGAGAGAGTAAATCATTCAGAAAGACAAGAAGGTGCTTAGCAGGGGAACAGGTGTTGGATGTGATGATTCCCACACTGGTACCCGAGCCAAAACTAGCAGGAGTCTGTCAACAAGAAGCAAAGTTGGACCACATCTGTCCGCGAGTCATTCCCAGAGCGTCAACACATTTTGCAAAAGTAGAGAGTGAAAAGAGCAAAAGCAATATGACTCTTTACTTATTAGAGGAGGGATTCACTAACAATGAATTATACCTGTTAATAACATCAACTTGCTATCCGTGTTGTTTTTGCCCCCCATTCACCACAGGGAATTACGAAAATAAGCTAACATTACAAACAAACAGGTCGGTTATGACAGCACCTTCATTTACATATGCATGATGCAGCAGCGCGTGGTTAAACTTCTTGAACTAAACTGCTAAGTGAACTGACCCCTTGCCTCACTCAGAGCACGGGTGAGTAAGCATAGTTTCAGATATCAATGTTTCCATAAAAAAAAACAATAACGCAAACATTCATTACACATCCGCTGATGCCCTAATCGACGAGCTGCTGAGAGCTTGTTTTAGCACTGAAAACGATTTCAAATGTTGAAGAGCCATTAGAGAGGCAGATTGTGAGTAATGTGAGATTCGGACATTCTCCCAAACGCCGCCCCATTAGCTTCAAGCAGCGCAAGAGAAAAAAAATCTGTGGTACGTGCAGCCATTATGGCGTCCCTCAGGGCTCGGTATTGGGCCCAGTGCTGGATTTCAGTGATGTGCAGTATTGCTTCATCCTTTCATTTGCAGCCCCAGTGGAACCTCAGCCATGTCACGCTAAACGTTATCAATCAGCTAACAGCAGCCTGTTTAAAATCACTCAGGGCTCACATGGTATTAAAAGCTGCCAATGCAAATGCTAAACAAATACGGTTTCAATGTGTCCCTTATCTACAAGCGTCAAGCCGTTAAAAGAACATCTCAACACATATTAGCTTACGAGTAATTCAATACAACATTACCAATATGCATCAAGATATTTAATACCATTGAAATGTTTAGGTTCAGTAGTTTTTTTATTTTTTTATATTATTATTATTTTTATTTTCCACACAAACATTAAGTAACAATTGTTGATGATGATGATAATAAATGTTTCTTGAGCAGCAAATCACATATCAGAATGACTTCTGAAGGATCATGTGACACACAAATTACATTGTAATATTATTTCGCACATTATTTGTTTTTAATGTATTTTTGATCAAATGAATTCAGCCTTGGTATGCATAAGAAACTTCCTTAAATTCTTACTGGTAATGTATTCGTTTTTGAAAAATTCCATCAAAAAATTTTTTTGAAAATCAGTATTAGTAGTAAATTATTCACTGATGTTCCTATGCTATTGTAATTTTTTTCTAATAGTATTTAGCATACACCTCACTACATATTTATTAGATTTGTTCATTCCAGTTGGATGAGAAAAGTTAAATTAAATTCAATACAAATTCTCCAAAAACAAATCAATTTATCTTCTAAGGATGATTAGATATTTTTATTGAAAAACAAGGCAAAAAATACTGATTAAGAAAATTATGCTGCAAAAATAATCTCAACCTCGAGTTTCTCACACAAATGTGATAAATGATGCGAGGAAGACAAAGACGAGTCTGTAATGATGTGATGATGAAAATTATACAGAGGGAAAAAAACAATACAGTCTGCAGGCAAACATTCGGATAGAGTGGAAATCCACAGGAGATTCCATACTAAAAAAAAGTCAAGTGCGAGAGAGAAATTAGAAGGTGCGAGAGGCAAGTGATAGAGGCATCAAACCTTACTACTCACTGGAGTGTCGAGTGAATTCGTGGATTCACAGTTTGGGGTCTGTGAAAGCAAGCGTGTGAATATTTATAAAGGACAGTGAGCGAACGAGGCTGAAAAGAAACGAGAACATAAGCCAAAGAGTCATCGTTTACTTAAAGCGAAGATGTGTCTTTCTCTCCTCTCGATCCTGAATGAAATTTCTTCAGTGTGGATGTAGCTGTGAGCCGCTGCCCTCAGAGTAAATCTGAGAGGATTTCTGACGGCGAACTAGTGAGGGGTAGTAAAGGGCATCCGAGAGAGAGAGAGCAAGAGAACGTTTGAAGGGATATGAAAGCCTTGTGCCAAGTGACTTTTCCGCCCAGACACTATAATACACTGAAGCTTCATGTAAATGCAAGATCCCACAGTTTCTTGTGGTTTACCAGCCTACGCTCAACAAACCTGAATATGAACCTGGTGTTTTGACTCGCTACGTTCACAGAACTCGTTCCTCCGTCAAGATGGGGTCAACCTGTGGATGTCAATAAAAACTTCTATCAGCCTAAATGACTCTGAACATTGCGGAACCTGCGGAAATAGAAGTCATTGCGGACTTAGCGTGAAAACATGGACTCGTGCAAGCTTGACAGACACGTTATTGTTCCATGAAGGATAATTCATAAGGGCTGCTGGGACACCTGCTAACACTATGGTGACATGAACAAACCAAAATCAAAGTCTTCTTCACAGCTGGAGAGAGTATGAGGAGGAAACAGACCATTCAATGAAAAATTAATGAGAGAAACACTCAACATGGTGGCTGTAGAAAAGGAGTAGAGCCAATTGGTTTATTAGAAACAAAATATAATCAGACCATTGTTTGAAATGGAATGCAAGCATTCTAGTTAATAAATTCTAGGGGTGTAATGGTTCAAATTACTCACAGTTCGGTTTTTATCACGGTTTTAGGATCACCGCTTTGGCACAATTCGGTACGTGCTATGTTCAGGGAAAAAAGGGCTGCTGTCAAATTAAAATTAATAAAATAAGAACAAATAATCAAGGAACAGCACACATAAATACAATAGAGCAAAGATACAAATAAAACGGTGCTTTCAGGTTATTTAGGTATCATTCTAACCACCAGTAGTTTCCAGAAATTGAATAAAGTAATAAAGAAAAATATCATTTCACATAATCTTCACTTTGTGAGTTAAATATAGATTAATCATAATCGTAATTAATATCTCTAAAATAATAATTAACAAAAATCTATTTGATTGATTTCCTTGTCATTTGTTGTTTGATTAAAGGCACAATATGTAAATTTGCAAAACAAAACAAAAGGCGTGGCTTGATGAATCATGGGAGGTTTTGTCTTCACGTCTACAGCCAGTGGAAAGAATCCAAAGGGACTTGGACTTTCAGAAATCATATTCATGGAATGTATTAAAGATGTATTAACATTACTGTAGTATGAAGCAGGGTGTGGCTGAGAGCTGTTGGAGCGGAACGAGGCCGCTGGAGCGATTGCTAAGGTGAGATGAGTGCGACACACGGCTTGAGAGCAGTGGAGCTTTTATTATGCCACAGAATGCTTCCGCTTCTTCCAGTCAAGCGTATGTTGGGTAACGCAACGCTGTTTATTATATTAGATACATTTGTATGCTAAGTTGCTAAAAAGCTACTCCATGCGTTCGCTCGGCGGCTACTATGAGACACTTGCTGCACACTGCAGTAGTATAGATTGATATTAGTCAAGGAAAAACATGGTCCTCGTGGTAAATCAAGAAAACGAGATTTAAGACTTACTGTGTTGAGCTAGATAACATGATTCATTTTCTGTCGATGAATGGATCCAAACAGTTGTTCATCTGTCTAATAAAAAACACATAATATATTAAAGCATCTTTGGTGCGTCTATGGTCTCTACAAAATAAAACCGTAAACCAAGGGTAACGCGGGTGTAGGAAGGATCGCACGGAACAGGATGACTGAATTATAAAGTAGTTTAATTATAAACACTGGTTACAGGTAGGAAAATCCACACACGAAAATGTTAACACTGGACAAGGACGGGACTGACACAGAGGGAATATATACACAGAAACACAGGAGGATAACGAGCGGGGCACAGGTGAAAGACATCATGACTAACGAGACACAGCTGAGCTAAATGAAGGAATGACAGATGGAAATCAAAACAGAGAACACGTGACACATGACAGAACTCAAAACAAACACCATGTGACAACTGACAGGACTAAAACTCAAAACAAGGAACATGAGATTAAAGACAGGACTGGGGAATAGAAACAGACAGGCATAACTGTGACAGCAGGGAGGATTTCATTAATAGGCGACTGTAACGAGCGTCAGCTGAAGTGCCTGTCAGATCCTCTAGAGGGCACTTCAGCATGGACTATGCACTACACTTTCACACACACTCACTCACAGACACGGAATACATTTCCCAGAATCCCTGTACCTATCACTGATCGCTTCACCAGCTGCAGCTCATTATCCAAACCATATTTAAGCTCAGCACACACACACATATTTGCGAGGTCTTGTTATTTCCCCAGTGTGTAGCATTTCTGAGCATTTATCTTTTTTCCGGTTATTACGTTGTCTGTTTTTCGTTGTTGGATTCTTGCTGCCTGTCCCGATTATTGCTTTGTTATACTGGACTGTGATTGATATCTGCCTGACCTGAACTCCTGCCTGCCTATTGTTTACGATTCCTGCCTTTCCTTGGATTTACCTGTTTGCTGTTGATTGACCGTTGTCTGTTTGACCACGTTTTCAAATAAAGCTCGCATTTGGATCTCATCCGCTGACTCGCCCTTCATTACAGCGACACACTTGGTCAAAATGGCTTATTTCTGAATTTAAACATTCTTGGAAACATATGCAAGTACACAAGTCAACAAAATATTTAACACTGTTCTAGTGGTTTTTGGATATTTGAATCTTACATATTGTGCCTTTAACATTAAAAACACAGACAGCAGGAATATTAGGCTGCTGTCATTTCACGCCATAACGCACAGATCCAAAATACTGATACTGAACACGAGTTGTATCCATCGACAGACACGTACATTACTGTCTGTTTTTTAACAAACCACATATAGTGCAAGTGCGTGCTGAACCATGGGTGAAGAACGGTATGGTTTGATTTTCCCCTCTTTCCCTCCTAAATACTGTGTTTTATACACTCTACACAATAGTAGGCATTGTATGCTACACTGTTGTCACATGACCTCATTATATTTGATGCAATTTTGTAAATTGTGCACAGAATACATACAACATAATTGAAAATATCATATGATCATTTATAGTATGCCATTCCAAACATATTCCTGGTCTTGCCCTCAAATGCACATACTATACACAAACCAGAGATGGAAATATACTGTAACTATCTCACCAAGGGAATTACCAAACTGGTCACCAACTAGCTTACTTCGAGAATGACATAACATTCTATCAGTCGGTGCAACCACAAAAACACAATCACCCGAGACAAACAAACCTCCCAACAGAGTCAACATATCGGCAGCCAAAGAGCTCAATAATGGTTTTGAGGGTTTCTGCTGCTCATTAGAACTGCGCTATGGTGGAACGAGAAGATAAGCGTCGGATCGGTGGCCTATGACATGCTTCTCCTAATCTGACTGATCCATCGATCATCCATCAATAAAGAACCCAGAAAAACCAGCGAAACAAACACCTGTTCGATCAGAACAGCCAAACAGCACCTGATGACCTGCAGGACGGCTTGTTAGACGGCCAATAAATGCACAAAGCAAAGGAAAAGACATGGATGAGCACACAGAGACCTCTGAAGGCAGTTCAATGCCCTGTGACTGAGGCATTACGCTCTGGAGAAGAAGTGAACAACCTTTCTACTTAGAAACGCAGGGCAGACGCCCAGTAGAGTCCATGCTACGTCACAGAACACTGTGAATATACCGTCTCAAAACAAATCGAGCACATTCCTAATTACCAAACGCTCCATTAGCGGTGCCTCTAGCATGCTAAAGTTTAGCTCTAGCCCTGTATGAACACACTTTCCTGTCGTTTTCAATTTGAACCGCAAGACCTTGATTAGGACAGGTGTTTGATTAGATGTGAAACTAAACTCTGCAGGAAAGTAGCGCTGCGGCTCAATTTGCATCATATTTGCCCTAAAATAGTGTAATTACAACGCTATGTTCAGAACAGTGCATCACTCTTACCGTTTCTGCAGTAAATATAGTATATGTACGGTGAATAATATGCTAATTTTCTGGATGCAATACCCAGAGCATCAAGTTTTAAATTCATTTTATGCTAATTCAGCTAGCTAAACACTAAGCAAGTTAGCACATGCAATTTGTTAATATACAAACCTAAAAGCAAAATAAAATATAATTTTAGGGAAATGAATTTAACTAACGCAAAAGTAAACAATATGTAATAATGTGCAAATGGGGACAATATGCAATTTAACTAATGCTAACGTTCACATCCATAATTTAGCTAATGCTACAGTTCAAATGCAACTGGAAACAATATGCAATTCAGCTGTTTAACTAATGCTAGCATTCTCATGCAAACAGATTAATATGCAGTAAGACCGTTTTGTTAATGCTAACATTCTCAAGCAAGAGTTTTCAAAATTTGTGGATCGTAGAGTGGGAAATGTGGGTCGCGCAAAGCCACTTTGTCTGCAGCTAAATTTACGCCTCAGTGAATGACATACAAACACTAACAGTTTAGTCTAGTGCTGCTCGATATACCAACATTAAATAGAAATCGAAATGTCACGAGAGGATGTTTCAGGTCTGTTCTGAGAGCGTTTTCTGCAGTTTAACAACACTCGCAGCGCGGACTACACTTCACATCCAGACCGGAGCGAGCGCGTTTCAAGTTATGATGCACATATTTCATATACTCTTTAACGTCTGTAAATGAAGAAATTAAAATGTAAATATTAGTATTGAAATTTTACAGTTGCACAATAAAATAAAAGTATTATTTTTAATAAATATTCGATTTCTGTCATATCATTCTTTTGATTTAAGTTTACAGTACTTTTGGACCTCCACAGGCTAGCCTATCCCAAGATTTATTGCGAGCCGGTTTTTGTCAGATTACACTTGATATTAAATGCAAGTATTGGGTTTCAACTTGCTCAAATATCTAACGATAGAAATGTTTACAAAGAAAACACTTTAAAACTGTTCAAATGTTGAAATATCTTACCAAAATGGGATTTTATAGACAGTTTATACTCTTTATCTTGTACATACATGGACCACGGTGTACATATTTAGACAGTTTGTGAACCCTGTTTTGTTTTTAGGCAGTTGAATATCGCTTTCAGTACAAACGTTACTACCACTCATCAACAGCAGCTGTCACAGTTGCTAGGTGACAGGAATGCTCTGTCCCACTGAAGTGCCTTGGAACGTATAGCATTATTCAATGTGTTGGCGTAATTTCCACTGACACAGGAAAACAGGGCGGGACATATCGAACAGCTCCTCCTCCTTTTTAAAATAACCAATAGCATTTAGTTCATATCACAGCTCGGCCAGAGCTGTTGAGCTTGGTAAAGCCTCAGTTTCCATCTAATCTCCTTCATATGGCTTAAAAATACAGCTTTCTGTGCAGAACTCACATGTGTCTGATACGTTTTGTGGTCTGCACC
Source organism: Zacco platypus (assembly GCA_038088235.1). Lineage (NCBI taxonomy): Eukaryota > Metazoa > Chordata > Actinopteri > Cypriniformes > Xenocyprididae > Zacco > Zacco platypus. Next base: position 5,017,298 of record CM076063.1, read on the forward strand.
GACTCGCGCATATGATCCGCTCTTTGCTCTGGTGTCTCTGGACCGGAGTGGACTGTGTGCGCTTAGGCGGTTCATGTGACACTTAGGTGAAACCAGACTTCATTCTCCTCAACGGAAAGAATATTTATACTGTCTAAATCATTCCCTATCCCCTATAGAGTAAACTATGTGCCATTCACCATGTATAAAATAGTAAATGTGTGAACGAATGATTTTAGCCGCAGCTTCAGTGTCTGTTTAAATAGGGGGCGGGACGCTTTAGATTCTAGAGAGCATTTGATTGGACAGAAAATCTAAAGAGACGCTGAAGTGCAGCGTGATGTCATCAAAATCATTAATCCATATTGGCAGAAGTGAGAGAATGTAAGTTTTGAATATTTATATCTAAATACGAATTTAGTCATTGTTTTGGCGCACCCTAGCTTATAAAGCTAACATTTTCACACTAAAAGCCAAAAAACTTCCATTTTGATTTTATTACGACTTTAACAATGCTTGGTTTGACCTTCGTGGACTTTGAGGGCGTGGCCTTGGACGTCCGAGTCCTTTCAAGGATGCTGCCTCTGAATTAAAACACAGTTTATCTGATAAGGTCGTCTAGCTAATGCAAACGTTCCCATGCAATATGCGATAATGTCATTTAGCTAATCCTACTTGAGAAAAAACAATAAGATCAATAAATTCATCTGACATTGTGTCCCAATACTGGTGTATAGTCTTACAGCATACTCAAAAGTGTGTACTTACTTTTAGTGCACATATGCAAATTGAACCGCCGCCGCTGATTAGCTAGTTCAGGTGTGTTTGATTACTGCCAGATCTGAACTCTGCAGGAAGGTAGATCTCCAGGAGCATTTTGCTCTACAGCATTGTTCAAAAATAGACTGTGATTACCGCCAATGGAGAAGCAGATTTGCTGTAGGCAACGGTGTTTGTTCAAAATAAACATCCGTTAGGACGAATCATGCAGTACAGGCCAGACGAATGAAAGCTGCCATTTAAGAGCAAATGCCTGCACGCTTATGGCACAAATGACTGTTTTTTTGTTTTGATTGTTATGAATAAATCAAGCTATTGATTTATTGGCTCATGATTGTTGTAAAAGGATTGTGGCATCATTGATGTATTAAAACATGTAAATATCCATTACTAGTAATGGACCGCAAGCCACTCGATTGAAAATAAAGAGGTTGAATGTTTATAGACACACTTAAACCCAAACATCCTGTGCTTTCACTCCTCTTGGCGAGAAGAGCCTTCTACCCCTCTCGGCGTCGGAGTCTGGCCCCGAAAACTCGCCCGATTTTCTACAAGAGCCCACAGCCGGCCAATAATGAGGGAGAGAAAGAGAGCATGTCAAGAAGTGGATTCTTTCTGCTGAGCGCCATCTGGAAAAGGCGAGCAAGATAAACAAAAACGCCGCCCGTTTCCCCTCCTCACACACACGCACGCGTACACACAAAGCCTTTTGGATTGTCAGGGATTCTGGCTTATCAATTTCCAGCCAGATACAAACCCAAAGATGAGAAAACGCACAATAGCGGGAGCGAGTGAGAAATAAACGAGAATTGCGGGTTTTCAGGCGACAATGGTCGACCTAAAGTGATGATGGCTGGGGTTTGTTTTGTTGGTTTCTTTCCCCACAGACCTTTGTGGATTTCAATCTGGTCAAACTTTGCCCCAAAACCCACACTGTAAATTGGAAAACGGTAAGATCCAGCACACGGTCGCAGACAAAAGAGGGTGTAAACATAAGACCTCGATGGCACGGTACAAATCACGCTGTAGAAAGTATCACATGGGGAAAAAAAGGGTTTGTGTGAACCTGAAAATGCCTCCAGGTACAAGTGTGAAGAAGACAGGAAGTCAAGATGACATGTGACACCTTCAGAATCTTGAAATGAAAAGGACGCCACTTGGAACAGAAACATTTAAGGGTACTTAAACTTAAACACTAGAATAGATGCATTCAAATGGAGAAACACAAGTAGATGGCAATGGCAATACATAAATATACACTACATGGCCAAAAAAAAAATAAATGTTTGGATTTAAATAGGAAAATATTTAAATGATTAGTTCACTTCAGAATTCAAATTTCCAGATAATTTACTCACTCCCATGTCATCCAAGACGTTCTTCAGTTGAAAAGAATTTAAGGTTTTTGAGGAAAACATTCCAGGATTTTTCTCCATATAGTGGACTTTAACAGTTACCAACGGGTTGAAGGTCTAAATTGCAGTTTCAAAGGGCTCTACAAGATCCCAGACGAGGAATAAGGGTCTCATTTAGCATAACAACTGGCTATTTTCTAAAAAAATAAAAAATGATATACTGTTTAACCACAAATGCTCATCTCGCACTCGCCACACATTGCGTAATCACGTTGGAAAGGTCACGTGTGATGTAGGCGGAAGTACTTGAGCAACTGTTTGCAAAGCCATCATGCAAAGACTAAATCAAACGACCTTTACAAAAACGGACGACGTTGGACAATTTTGAAGTTAAATGAGTTTTTTTATTTATTTATTTTTTTTTTTTTGAAGAAATGGCCGATCATTTCTCTAGATAAGGCCCTTATTCCTCGTCTGGGATCATGTAGAGCTCTTAGAAGCTGCATTGAAACTGAAATTTGGACCTTCAACCCATTGGTAACTGTTGAAGTCCACTTTATAGAGAAATCCTGGAATGTTTTCCACAAAAACCTTAATTTCTTTTCAACTGAAGACTCCTAAGTATTTGCATGTTTATATCCAACCAGACTTATTTTTTTGCTCGGGCGGTATATATAGAACTGATTGAGACACCACCAATTAATTGTATTCCCTCTTGATTTTATAAACTCAACACTCTACACCCACAAAGTGTCTAACGCTGCTCCCTTTCTCAACTGTGTGTGCAAGAAACGAGAAACGACACCTCCCTCCAAACACACACGACAGCGTTCACTAGCATCAGCGGACCTGTATTGTTCAAGCGTTGAGGGGCTCAGGTGGCAGGTGAGATCTGGAAGCGTTTGACAAATAAAAGCAGTCAGATAACGGCAAGCCAGCATCTCCCAGAAGAGGACGTAGATGGTGAAGAACCAGGCGGCTGTCCGTTTGCATCGAATCACAGCTGAAGAGTTTGACCTGATTACTAACCTGCCCGTTCAGCCAGAGCTCTGAAGACGCACGACGACGACGCCAGAAACTGATCAAAACGAAGAGAGAGCGGAGGCCAGCGACATAAAGCTGGAACTTTGTTTTGATATCTTTAATTGAGAAGACTAGAAACAGATGATAATGTGAAATCACAGCACTCGAGGACATGTCTGTTGTCTACGGATGGCGATTCCATCAATCTCGAAGCAACTAAAAACTAATTACAGCTCAACACACACACAGTGGATGAATCACATTTCGCATACTTCTACCAAGTGTGAAAAGTATGACTGTGCTGGTTGGATTCATGTTAGGACTGTACAATATATCGAAATAAAATTGATGTTGTGATATGGCTTTGTGCGAATGAAAAAAATTGAGCAGGATACAATTTAATTAAGTAAATATATGTGCTACCTGTATATTTAATTTAAATATATTATACATATTATATTTTCTATTTAAATGAAATTTTAAAAACTGCCCTGAAATTTTCCCAAATTTTTCAGCCCTAAAAGAATTTCACTGTAAATAAATTATATATATATATATATACACACACATACACATTATATACATATATATATATATATATATATATATATATATATTAAAAATAAAAAAATAAAAATATATATATATATATTTATAGCCTATATTTTTTATTTTTTTGGGGAAAAAAAATTATATTATATACTATAATATAATATTATATTATAGTATATATATATAATTATACTATAATATAATATAATTCAATATAAAATGATATATTTTTATTTAATTTTAATATAATATAATATAATAAATTATAAATACAATATATTTCAATATAAAACATATATTTAAAAAAATAAATAAAAAGAATGAACAAATAAATGTTATATAGCTTCACAGTGTTGTTTTAAAAATATTTTTAGATAAATATTGACATTTATTAATTGTACAAAGGCATAAATAAAAATGATTAAATATCATAATATCAATAAATAGGATCCAGTTCATTTAGAGGAAAATGCCAAAAAAAATTGTTTTACATTTTACCGTTAATGTAACCAAAAGCATTTTTTCAGAACAAATACAAAAAGATTGAGATTACTCAAAGATGATCATCAAAAGAATGAAAAATTTTGAGATTAAATTTAAGCCCAAGTAATTCTAGAAAATAGTATGCAATCTGGCCATGATTGGGAGACACACTAATCCTAAACTTGCATACCATAAAGTATGCAAACTGGGATTGAGCCACACACACACCAACCTGAAAATGAAAATGATGTTACAATGGTTTCAAGCATCTCATTTTGTATGTTTTTTTTTGTTATTATTGAAAAAAGGTCCCATAATAGCATCTCTGTGTGGCATCTGATTTACACAACATCCTCTCACGGCATGATATTTCCAGAGAGATAAAGGGCCGGCATTCATTTTTAATGTCAGAAATGTAATGCATTATGAAGAGTCCAAACACACACACATATGCACACAGAAACGCACACCTCATTAAGCAGAGCAGGAAATACTCTGATATCCCTGAGCCCATGAAAGATCCGCCGTGCCACGAGACTAATGCGACTAATCGTTTGTCCGGAAAGCTCACGGATACCCTCAGGTAATGGGGCAGCACCTCTAGAGACAGACAGACGGAGGGGGGTTAGTAGTCCTGCTGTGAAAATCATCTGTGGAGGTCACAGTTACAATTAGTCTACAATGAGAGCGGACGACCAGACCCAACGTGAGGTGGCAAAACCATACTGATTACCTTATAATCAACGAGAAACTGCAGGCGTGCGACGTACTTCACAACACCTTGATTGATGAAAGTGTTTTGGGAAACCTGTTGGAAAACAATTATTATTAATCAAATGAATCTTTGCTAAGCTCCGCCCCCTGTTGCTAATTCAGACAAGCTTTAGAGAACAAACAATAGAGACATTCATCTATTATAACATTCACCCTAAAAAGCAATTAAAGAAACCTGTAACCACAACTTAAAGAAATGCCTGGTTAAAAACTTAATTAAACGTTTTACGTTGTCATAATATTGTTGATCATTACATCAACTTAATATAGTCTTTAATTCAAACTTAAATTTCTGTCTTAATCGTTTAAAAAAAAAAAATGAAATAATGAAATTGAGATTTCTAGTTCCCAGCATGCTTTGCATAGGACTGGATAAGGAGAATAAATGTTGAAATTAAGTGTTAATTTATTTGTTTTAGTGAAGAGAAAGACCAGTTACTGTTTAATGCCATTATATTTGACATTTAAAAGAGTTTCTGTAAAGTTTTTGTGGTTACCATTGTGCTGAAGAGTAGATACATGACTACATTGACTCTATGAGCAATGACTGTGTACTAATGCCAATGAATGTAATATCTTACTTGTTCATTAAATATACATTATAGTTATGCCAGCATTTGCCAAATGATTGATAGCTGTTGATTTGAACTGCTAATTGGTTCCAGGGATACAATTCTGGTAGATGGAGATACTTAATTTTGTAGCATAAACACAAATTTTTAAGTTCCTCTAACTCAATGTAGTCAATTGTAGTAACTGTAAAAGAAAATTGATGCAAACTTGTTATTTTTTCTTCTTGTTGTTGAACCAACACATTATTTTTTAGAGTGCTGAATTGACCGTTCACAAAGACCCGCCCCCTTTAGTTACTGTTGCTATGTCCGACAAGTCATGCACTCTCTCGCCACACATCATGTTCTCACGGAGTGAAAAATACATACCGTAGCAAAGAGAACACTGACAACACGTCGACAGACAAGACAGAGAAGGTTACTTTTGATATGAAACAAAGTTTCAAATATCAAATATTATCATTTTTTAAAGAAGTTTAAACAGTAAATATCGTATAGTGTGTCTTTAATGTGTCGTGACAGATCACTGTAGCTCCTCGTGAACCGATCATCTCTTCATACTAGTTCATTTATAGCATCAAATAAACATGAATGAACATCAGAAGGAATGTTGTTTCAAGCGCGGAAAGACGTGAGTATGCACAGTTTTTCAAGTTCAAATTCACAAAGGTTAATCTACTAACTCCCCTGACTGCTTTGTCAGACAAAATGGTGGATTCTGGGTTATGATTGGTTAAATCACCTGTCAATCAAACTGCCGGCGAAGGGTCAATTGGTTCCAGGGCTACAATTCTGGTAGTTGCAGCGACTTAAATTTTTTAAGTATTCAACTTAATTTTGTAGCATAAACACAAATTTTTAAGTTCCTCTAACTCAATGTAGCTTGTTGTTGGAACGTAAATTCACTCAAAGTTGTCGTAACTCAAAAGAAAATTGATACAAACTATTGAGTTATACTTTTGTTGTTGTTGTTGTTGAGCCAACACATTATTTTTTTAGAGTGCTGAATTGCCACGTAAATTTCAATTCTAAGGGTTATATGTGAGAAATTCATGTCAAAATATGAAAGAATTTAGCTTTTATTAACCACATACCTTTAAATAAATTCCAGTAAATTTAATCAGTATTTTGGTTGTTGGTAAAATCCTCTTATTTAAAGCATAAACATCTTTTTGTTAGATTTAATCTCAAAAAAAAAAAAAGTATTTTATGTAATTCCGCTTGTCAAGTTAAATATCTTGTTTTAAGATTTTTACATATTTTAAAACAAGCCAAAACTACTGAGTAAAGAATGTCTGTTAAGGGCTATATATGCATTAAAAATAAATATCTTAAGTCAAAGACACGCAAAAACATCCGTTGAATGTCATTCTAGCATTTCAACAGACACTTTCAAGGTGATAATAGCATTATAATCAACAAAGCTGTCTAACCTGGAGTATTGTTAATTAAAACGGAAACGCTCACGTCACAGACGTGGTGCTACATGCAAGACGGCAGAAAAAACGCAGCACTCTAATCCTGTTGACGGTATTATAAAAACATATAGAAATGTCAGGGCCTGTCGACATGGTTCAGTGCCCAGGCGTCTGGAAAAGCGATTCTTGTCCTGACTGAAATGATTTCTGCACAAGCTAAACACATTGTACTCGTGCTTTTCTTCAGAGGGATTTGGAAGTTTTAACTTTGTGGCAGGTGGCAGCGGCCGTCCCTGGCAGCCTGTCGAAATGTTGCCATGACTGATGGCATGTAATCCCAGTACAGCGAACACGTTCTTCTGCGTCTGGAGACAAACAGGTAAAGATCTGCTCGTCTCAGAGCTGCTTCGGGATTTGCTGCTAAATCATTCTGCAAGTTAAAGGTGAAGTGTGCCATTTTTTGCATTGCCAAAAACTAAAAAACCATTTAAACGTGCAGAAACAACTGCAAGGAAGCGATTCTTGAAGAGTATAAACACTGTGGCGCCTTCACAAATCATTGCTTCAACACAGAATCACGGGAATTTAAGGAGTGGCTATCGGTTTGTCCAACCAATGAGATGTTTGGGAAACCTGTTTGGAAACAGTCATTATTTTAGACATTGGCCCACACTTCACCTTGGAAGATTGAGACATAAAATGAGCTCCAATGCATCCCAGTAAGCAAATACATATCAAATGGTTAAAAAGCATGTCACCGGAAAGCATCACGGCCTATTTTAAAAATCATATCTGTGTACAACCATCAGATCAGAATCAGAACTTTTGACTTTTCACTCAAAAAATTGATTTCACAAACAATTACAAAGAAATGGCAAGTAACAAATTGAACACTACATGACATTGTGAAGAAATTTTGTAAAACATAGTCCAATAATTGGTTTTAGTTACACTTTTTACAGTGTAGAAAATGTATTCTGGATACAGACATTTTTAAAATCGTCAAAATAAAAGTGCACAAACATGACATGTTTCAACATGGTAACGGTGCAATACGAGATGTGTTGAGATTGTAAAGCAATCGTAAACACGAATGACCTGAGAATTCAGTTAGATGTAATTCAGGAATCTGTTTGTTTAAGCAGTATGACTGCAGGATGTTAAATATTGTCTCAACTAACGGCGTGAGTTTGGGGCGGGGTTACCCGTTCGATCAAACAGTGGAAAACAAAAGCTGCATCTGAATACTCCCGAGTAAGGTCCTTATTTTGAATAAGTAATTACCTCACGACCGCTAGTATGCTCCATATAGTATTAATATGTGTAATACAGGGCTGTTTAGGTTACTTTTAAAATGTATTTCACTACAGATTACAAAATACATGCTTTAAAAAGAAATTTGTAATGTATTTCGTTACATTACTCAAGTTTAGTAACTTAATCTAAATACTTTAGAATACTTTGGAATACTAATAAGTGTGGAACAAACACAAAAAAGGTCATTGCTAGTTTTTATCTCACAATTCTGACTTTTTCCCTCAGAATTACGTGATATAAAGTTGCAATTGCGAGTTATGAAGTCAGAATTATGATATAAACTCGCAATATTGAGAAAAGTCAGAATTATGAGATATAAACTCGCAATATTGAGAAAAGTCAGAATTATGAGATATAAACTCACACACTAAATTCACAATTACAAGAAAAAAAATCAGTATTGCAAGTTTATATCTCCTAATTCTGACTTTATAACTTGCAATTGTGAGTTTAAATCTCGCAATCCTGAGAAAAAGAAGTCAGAATTGTGAAATGCAAACTCACAATTGTGAGGGGAAAAAAACTGTGAGAAAAAGTTGCAGTGACGAGTGAATTATAAAATGACTCACAAACAACTATCACAAAACATGAAAACATTCGTGAATCATCAGGTCATGACAGGACAGTTAAGTTGACAGTTGGGCAATTTTTTTTATATATTCAGTCATTTTGTCATTGACAGTACTAAATAAAAAAAACAACATTTTTATGATCCTCTTAAAAGTCTTAAAATGTTGATGAAACTTAACTCCGCTTTTTCAGACTGTCAGAGTCAGAGAATCACCAATTGCTGTTTAAATGACATTAAAATTCAAAGTAATCACTTTGGTAATCTAAAATACTTTTCAGATGTAACTGTAATCTGATTACCAGCCATTTAAAATGTAACTGTAATGAAATACAGTTACTCAAATTTAATATTTTAAATACGTAACTAAGTTACTTGTATTTCGTTACTCCCCAACCCTGGTGTAATATGAATATGACATTCGCCATGTTGTCAGTATCATGTGACAGTAAAGTGTCCATCATAATCATACTTCAGGATCTCACCTGAAGTAGTAGGTCATCCAGGTATTTTTTGCCTCTTCTTACTGTAAAGTACTGTAAATTCGGACATTTTAGTCACATACTGTTTTTCGCCTACTAGGGAAGTAAGAGATTTCGGATGCAGCCTGAGTTGTCATTCAAATTCACATACTTCACCCTTAAATTGTGCTTTTTATACTATGGTCTTTCACCTGTTTTAAATGACTTTATATTTAAATGCATTTTTCCCTCCTGAGATCTTCATTTGAGCACAAAGGCCACTCTACCATCCGTTTGTAATTTCTGCAGCGGCGTTTAACAGCTGGCCATAATTAACTTCAGCGTCCAACTACTTAATTCTCTGAATGAATCAGCATTTGATAGTCATGCTCCTACAAAACACATTCAATTCACAGATGTCTAATAATGAGTCAGCTTTCTACTGTAATAGCATTTATAATTCAAACCCTCTTCCTCTCCACTCTCCCACGGCTTGGGAGGTTTAGGGTGAGTTGGCCCTGTTTGGAGTCTGATACTTGCCCAAAGCCTATTTAAAGGAGGAATCGCAAGAAAAACTGGATTTTTTTTTTATTTTGCCCTCTCTAATTAAAAGTGATGGATGTACAATGTAGACATGCTCTAAAATTCAACACTGCAAAATGAAAAAGTCCAGAAATCTGAAGTTCCACAAAGATGGACAAGAAATGCTGTCTGGAGAAGCATGAAACTTTTTAGTTTTATGCTCTTCACCGCTGAAATTTCTTGGAAAGGAGCAAATAAGAAACACTGTATATCAAATCTGAGACAAGTTGGTGCCATGAAATACTGTTGTCCAACAAGAGCCATTTTTGGTTGACTCAACATAATGCTCAAAATGACGAATGGAATGGAAGCTCCGTATTCCACTTAGAAGAGCCAATCGCGTGTTTGTTTCCTCTAGAACACAAATCCCAATTAGCTCTACCAGTTTGGGAAAAGAAATAATAATTTTGCATGATTTGTGCATAAGATGCGCAATTTACTTCTTTTGTTTCTCCGAGACAGAAACAGAATTCCAAAAACATACAACCGTTTTTTTGTATATTTTGAAAAGAATATGTTTAGATATGGATATTGATCTCATGATAAACATAAGACATCCACTGCTCAAGTCTCATAACCTACACAAGTTGCATCTTTAGTCAAAAATGTATAATAATAATCATAAAAAAAATAATGTTAATTTTAAAAATTGCATACAAAGCCTTAAAATGCGGCTTGATTGCGATTAATTTTTCTTCTCATTTGAAATGTGTTTTTTTTTTAATGTAATTTTGACAAACAGGTACCAAGATGGCCACCGATTGAACTGACTTGACTTAATTTTTAACCTTTTTTATTTGTCAATATGCCATCTAAAAACAAATATAGAAATCTGAGTTCCAAGTAGCACATTTTACTATACTTTCGCAGAATTTTTCACATTAAAGAAAAAACAATTAGTGTAGAAAGTGTGAAAAATGTCCACAGAATCCATTATCGACATGCGAGCCCAGACAAAATCCGCAGCATTGATTTGTGGGGGAAAATGTGTGGAATTCCATGCGATGGATGTGAGAAAATATGTTAAGCCAAGCTAGAGCTCTTCTGCAAGCTGAATTATCTAAAATATTTAATAAGGAAACATGGGAAGTGCAGAATGACAGCCGTTCCAATTCTCCCAGATTCTGTGTGCGCCTACATATAAGCGACAAAAACAAATGTGTTTTCCTGAGGAGCACTGTCCGTGCATGTGTCATGGCGGTGTAGTGTGAAACAGACCTAACATGTACTGAGGATGACAGGAGAGACAGAGATGCCAGACCAGGTTGAGGTGTTTTCATGGAGATGCTTGCCATTCCTACTAGCTCACATCCCAGCGTTCCTCACGGCAGAAATTCATTGCAAGTGCAACAAGAGCAAAAAACAAGCAGAGATTCAGGCAGACTTTCACCCTCACCTCTCATTAGAGAGGCAATATTGTTGTAAACGAGAGAGGCGTATTCGCTGCATTAATATGAGGAGAAATAATCTGATTTATTGGCCCACAGCTACAAATTATCACCAGTCAGGAACGCAACACAAATTGCCATTTCAGGTAGGAGTAGGACACGTACGCTGACAAAAAACGGTCTAATTGATATTCCAAACTGACTTTGTTAATTAAAGCGCTGATTATCGTGCCAAATGGGTCATGACAACTGGAGGCGATGGCTTGTCCTTTAAAAGCAATTGTTAAATTTGTAACAAATTGTCTCTGTTCCCAAGAGTCCTTATCGGAGGTGACGTGACAAGTAAAGGAAATACTGTGCTCTCAAATACAACAAAAGATCCACCTCAAAGAATTCACTCAAAACCTCCTAAATAAAACTTTAATGTACTATAAACCAACCCCACAATCAAACATGCCAACTTCCCTACTATGAAGCATGCTAAAAGCACCACATCAGATGAGTTCAGTAATATGGCATTAGTAGAACAAACTAGGTGGAAAATACCTGGATGAATATTCTGAAATGTGTATCCGATGGACACTTCACTACAGGGTTGCCAAGTCTGAGGTTTTCCCGCATGATTACCCCATATTTACACTGCGTGCATCTGCGGCGCGTTACGGCTCCGACACAGCCACTGGAGTCGATCTAGTCAATGCTTGTGTTTACACCGTTTCAGAAGCATCCCAGAAGCGGCTCGCCACGCCACTTCACTAATGATAGGCGCCAAGTCTATTTTTGACGGACGCCGCATCCAAGCCGCATCCAAGCCGCACCTTTCAAACACAAAGTCAAAACAATCACCATGTGTAGACTCACTTTCATAGAAATTGACGAAAATGAAAATCTTTTATCCTTGTCATCATAACTGGACTGTTAAGTGTATTAACTTCATCTGTAGCAAAGTAGGGCATAGCAATAAACAAGGGTAGTCATGGCCTAATGGTGAGGGAGTCGGGCTTGTAACCTGAAGGTTGCTGGTTTGATTGATTCCCATGCCGGCAGGAATTGAAGGTGGGGATTGTGAATGAACAGCACTCTCTCCACCTTTGATACCATGACTAAAGTGCCCTTGAGCAAGGCACCTAACCCTAATTGCTCCCCTTTAAGTCGCTTTGGATAAAAGCGTCTGCTAAATGAATAAATGTAAATGTAAACACAATTAAATCTCGTGGCCCCTTTGCTTCTGAAATGCTCCTGGTGTGAGTTGACACCGCGTAGAGGACGGAAAAAAACCTCGCCGGAGCCAGAGGTAGACTACATTAAAACTGTTGCCTCTGGTTGATTTGTTCCCCTACGGGTTAACGGTTTGACGGTTTGACATACTGCATAAGTTATATTTGACTGAAGTGCTTGTATTGAAATATTTAAGATTCTGCCAATGATAAAACTGTGCCATTGTGTTCACTCGTCTGTGATTGGCTACAATGATCAACGCTTCAAAAACATGTTGTAAATAGACATTAATGGAGCTCTTCACTGAGCGCTTACACAGATACACAGGACCGTCCTCTGATAGACGCCTCTTCCGTGTCGTTACATTGATCTTTGTAGCCAATCACAGACATATCTGATCAGCACATCCGCTCACATCGACTGTTTTAACGATGTCTTCGGTATCTTTCAGTACCTTGAAAGTGGTGATTACGTTGCAATCTACGGACGAGTCACATACCTCTCGGATTTTATCAAAAATGTCTTAATTTGAAGATGAACGAAGGTCTTATGGGTGTGGAACGACATGAGGGTGATGATTTTCATTTTTGGGGTGAACTAACCCTTTAAGACAAATAAATAAAAATAGCAACATAATAAATAATTTAACAAAATTGCATATAAAGACTTTAAAAAAAATGCTGCATGATTTGAGGTTTCATTCATATCTGTACCACAAACTGCCTGGAGCCTATTAAATGTTTACCAAAATTCTTTACTTTTCTTGCTTTTGAGTAAACTGAAGCAGAGATGGGTTCGTCAGTGTGAGGTCTCTAATGGAGTCAGCAGGCAGAAGTGTACAAAGAGTGTGTGTAGTTAGTGAGAGAGTTAGTATTGGCTGGACAGTCTACAGTTCAGCCTCAAGCCTTCCTTTATTGGCCTCTAAGCGAGAGACACAGAAAGAGGCGATAAGATAAAGTGTTGAGGAGGAGATCAGCTCTTGTTTTCACTGAATGACATGGGGGACATTCAGAAGTACTTGACTAATAAAAAACACGCCCGCCTTTTGATAAAACCACTGGACACGTGTGGATGCAGATGAGAGCGCCGGTTTGATATGAAGCGGGGGTATCCGTGCCCTTGTCCTGCGACCGTGACTCTGTGCGGTCATCACTGGAGGAAACAACTCCACGCTCAGCGCTGGAAAGAGATGAGACGGTCGCCGTCAGCAGGGGTCCGGACCCCCCTCAACCAGCTCTACTAATCACAGCGGTTAGACTGGCTCCTCCACGCGTCCCGTACCTGGTAACGAGATCGCTTCCTTTGATACACCAGCGCGCCTACGGGGAACGCGAGGCAGACACAAAAACACGCTCTAATGCGCTTGCGCACGTGCTCGGCTCAAGGACGTCTGCCTTGTTGATGCGAGGGCCACGGAGATGCAGGTGAGATTGGATCGAGGCTGAATTATTGATCAGCTAACAGATTTAGCGATGAGGAATTCATGGATCCGTCTGCTTAAGGCTCCCCTCTTGAGCTCGGGAACAAAAAGCCAAAGGACGAGGAAGAGGAGAAGAAAGAATTCACAGGATTTATAAAAGCAAAAAGAAATGTAGGGATTGTGAACGTGTGAGCCAATACTCCGGTAAACAAAATCGATCGCAGTTGTTGTGAATGAAAACAGCAGGCCGATGTTTGGCTCGAGCTTTCAGTCAGAGCTCTTGTCGATCGAAATCGAATCCTCGGGTCTTAAAACCTATCAGAGAGAGAAAGGTCTTGCTGCTGGGCTCTACAGGGGGGCTAGCCACACCATTAGCCTCTCTACCGCAATTACTTCTGGAGTCGCGGCGTTATTTTTAGTTAGTCACTTAAAGCGCGCGCTTATAGAAGCCATTTAACCCAGCAGGAGTTTTGACCCTTGTACTAAAAAGACGGGAATTTGCGCTACAAATCAAAAGTGCTTCACAGAGCATCTGTATGTCTGCGGCTTCACATGGGAATCCCTGAACGGGTCCTCGAGCTAAGCTCTGGTCACTTTCTGTCACTGACTGCATGTCACACAGCGCCGGCGTTTTGTTTAATGAGCTTACAGGGAGATTTCTAACGAGATCTGGTGTCAGTGAGGAAACCGGCCAGCAAAGACCCAATTTGGAGGTTGAGTGTGCGCCACAAATCCAGCTGCTTCCCTGTTCGGATGCTTTAAATTGGGGTAAAGTTTGTTAAAAGTGCCTATGGGAAAGAAATAAAATGCTAATGAGATCTCTGTAATACCTCACACTTTTCTCTGAGATTCAATAGAGAGCCAATGGAGACTGAGAAAAAGATAAGAGTCACCTAATGCCATTTCTTCAAAAGAGGTCTGACGCAAATATCAGAGATCTCAAGATGAACTCAAATACTTCTCAAAGAAACCGACATCAAATGATCTTAAACTTTTCCAAGAAGCAAATATCAGAGATCTCAATATGAACTCAAATACTTCTCAAAGAAACCAACATCAAATGATCTTAAACTTTTCCAAGAAGCAAATATCAGAGATCTCAATATGAACTCAAATACTTCTCAAAGAAACCAACATCAAATGATCTTAAACTTTTCCAAGAAGCAAATATCAGAGATCTCAATATGAACTCAAATACTTCTCAAAGAAACCAACATCAAATGATCTTAAACTTTTCCAAGAAGCAAATATCAGATATCTCAAATACTGAATATCAAAATGAGCTTAAAGGGTTAGTTCACCCAAAAGTGAAAATTTTCATTAATTACTCATGTCGTTCCAAACAAGGGGTTGCACCAATTAATCGACTAGTTGACTTTAAAATCTTTGAAGTCCACCTTTATCCTACAGTTAATGACGAATAAATGCACACTCAGAGCGCTCCACAAGACATGTTTGATCATACCATCTGTATATGCTCAATATTGATCGGATGAATGCACGTTCTAAACTACTTACTGTACAGGTAAGTACACGCGCGTAAACAGGCATACAAAATCTTTCAGTGGCACAGAAATTCTGTTCTGTGATGTATCAATAAAACAGCTTAGAACCTGAAAAGTTCTAGCATATGTTTCTCAGTAACTAAAACACACAGCTTCACTGTTAGTAGAAAGACGCTGCCAGGTAGAATTAATTCACAGGCAATCGCTCTCTCACTAATGCATTTTACTGTGCTACTGCATCTAGAATGAGCAGAGATCTGTGAGAAATATAATGACCTAAAGACAAAAGAACTGTCAAATAAGTCAAATAAACTTATGTAGGAGTAATAGGCTTGTGGGCAGCGCTGTGTCATATGCCACAGCTGTGCACAAGGCAATCCGCTTTCCAGCGTCAGCTCGAGGTCATTCGCACAGAACGCATTTTTGCTTTCAGAATCGTGAAATAGGGAAAAAACGCAAGGTCTCGAGGTGCATTTTTTAAAAGTTGGACTGAATTGAACTTGAGCGGCGCATTTTTAGAACGCTGTGTCATGCCTAAGACAACGCAAAAGACTCAAAACGCGAGCGCAATGGTCAAATATTCGGCCATCGAGCGCGCATTTACTTGGATTAGAAAAACGAGTTTTGTGGGAACGTACCGATAGTTGTTCATCGACTAGTCGACGTCGGCCCGACTTTAATCGTATAAATGTCGACTCAACCCCCATTTCAAGCCTGTAAGACTTTCGTTCATCTTCAGAACACAAATGAAGATCTTTTTGATGAAATCTGAGAGCTTTCGGTCCCTCCATCCCTCCACGCAACTACCACTTTCAAACTCCAGAAAGGTAGTAAAGACATCAATAAAGTAATCCATGTGACTCCAGTGGTTTAATCTCATTTTTATGAAGACGCAAGTGCTTTGTTTGCACTAAAAACATAGTTTACCAGTTTATTTACAAAATATTAACCTCCAACGCGAGTTCACTAGAGCACCACGACGCATACGTGTTGTGTTGATGCGAGAGCCGACAGTAAACAGGTGTTGGAGAGTATTATTTTGTGGGACAGAAAGCTCTCCGATTTCATTAAAAAGACCTTCATTTGTACTCCTAAGATGAACGAGAGTTTTCATTTTTGGGGTGAACTAACCCTTTAAAGTTTTCAAGAAGCAAACATCAGTGATCTCAATAATTAATCAAATCTATTACCAAATAATCTGTTATTCACATTCATTTTAAAGCTGTAAACTCTTACTGTGTGCCTTTTATAATCTCAGTTTTTGAGGAGAACGTTCCGAGACAGAGCTGATATTTCAATGAGAAATAACCGAGAACTCCATTAGAATCCCTTCTGGGTACAATGAATACACATAACACATATATTTCAAATCCACTGAAGCTCTTAACACACATTTCAAATCAGAAAAAGGTGTTTTATTTTTTTTGTCTCATCAAATAACCTTGTTTCCAAGAACAGCAGTGAAGAACTTCTCAACTCTGAAAAACCCATAATCACCTCCGATTCAAATTTCTCACATTAAAACCATGAGCAGGTCTAAGAGGAGACTGTGAAACACAATATATTGTGGATTAGGCTGAAGTATCATCCACCCCCAGACCAATAACAGCATCTCCGCGGGAAAACCGAAGAACTTATAGTGAAGATTCTGACTTCAGTTTTCAGATTTTACTTTTCATATGAAGGTCACAGATTTGCTAACAAAAAGCTGACATGGGCTGTCAATGTTCTGCACACTTCTATAATGGTCACATTAGAAAGTGAATGTCGTTTTAGAGGTTTTATGCAAATGAAGGAAGTGGAAGTACATACTGAAATGAAGGCTGTTTTTATTGCTACAGCAAATACACAACATCCGTCACTAAACACAGCGGAAGGACCGACTTTACGACGGTTGGAATAGTAACCAGGCTGCCCAAAAACCGCCTCTAAAAAAGCAGAAACAAAAGGAGGGACGTTAGCTGCTTCCTAAATATCCCAACAGATGCAATCACTCAACACAATACGATCAGCAACAGAGTCTACAAACTAGTTTGGAAATCCTGGTAGGCCTTAACATGACAAGTCTGATTTAGCCGATTAGCAGACAAACAAGCTAATCTTGTGCAGATGAGCCTGTCCACATTTCCTGAGAGAGTATCTGGAAAAGCAAAATGCTTATTTCCCATTTAGCCATTGCGTTAGATTAGCACCAACAGCGTATGATAGAGGATTTTAGGAGCCAAGAGCTCAGTTGTAATTCTCCCCAAACCCACCACAGCCCTTCTAAAGCTAATCTTGATAATTAAAGGTCTGAACGGCAACAGATTAAAATGATGCTAACCTCAAACACATGCTAACACCTTAACTACAATGTAGGAACTGTATATGCACAGGTTTGAGAAATGGCTTCGTTCCTTGGTTTGCGTGTAAAACCATTTGGTATCACATCAAATGCAGGGTGGCGTGTTTTTAGCATCTGTGAGCTGTTGCTAGCGTGTGTTTAGACATGTTTATGGGGTCTGCGGCACAGACTGTGATGTCATTTGCTTAAAGGCAGCCATTTGTTTGAGTTTAAAGTCAGGAAACTGGTCCACAGAGTCTGGAGCTTTGCTAAATGCTAAATCTGAATTCTGAGGTACTGCCTAAAGGCAAAGGATTCTATAGCATTAGCAAAGACCTAGAATGTGAAATACACAAAAGCGAAAGTCTCATAACATCAAAGTGAGATGAGTATTCAACATACTCTTACACTTACAAAACAGTACTGTGGCATTACCATGTTTTTTTAGGCATACACAAAGCTAAAAATCACAGCATATTGACTTACTCAGAAAGTATAATTCAATCCCACTTTTTAAAGTACTTTAATCTTACCATGTTTTTTTGGGACATGTACTGTGAGGGTATTAGATGGTAATGGTACGTTGAATTATACCAAAGTTAGCATGGTACTACCACAATTTTTTGGACATGTACCAAGGTAATAGCATTTTTACATACTTGTAATGTATCATTCAGTACACTTCTGTACTTTTAAGTTTAACTTTTAAGTACCATAGTTTTACCATGTTTTTATACCAAGGTAATGTTGTACTAACCCCAACAAAAAGTAGGTGGTATCAGATTGAAATACTGTAGTACTTTGAAATATACCATGGCACTGAAATTCATATACAATGGCATTTACCAAAAGGTACCATGGAACTACCATGGTTTTTTTGCAGATGTACCATGGTAAAACCATGTTTTTGTACATATACCAAGGTAATGTTGCATCAACCCTCACACAAAGTACTGTGGTGGTATCAGAAGGTAATACTGCGATACTTTGAAATATACCATGGCACAAATTCATATACAATGGTAATTACAAAAAATTACCATGGTACTACCATGGATTTTTGGACTTATACCATGGTAAAACCATGTTTTTGTACATATACCAAGGTAATGTTGCATCAACTCTCACACAAAGTACTGTGGTGGTATCAGAAGGTAATACTGCGATACTTTGAAATATACCATGGCACAAATTCATATACAATGGTAATTACAAAAAATTACCATGGTACTACCATGGATTTTTGGACTTATACCATGGTAAAACCATGTTTTTGTACATATACCAAGATAATGTTGTACCAACCCTCACAAAAATACTGTGACGGTATTAGATGGTAATATTATAGTACTTTGAAATATACCACGGTACAAAACAATCAGGTAGCACTTTATTTTACAGTCCTATTCCACATGTACATACTATGTACTTATTATAGCCATTACAATAACTGGGTTATAACTAGGTACTAACTCTGAACCTATCACTAAACCTAACCTTAACCCATGTGGTTACCTTTTATTAGTACTTTCTTGGGTAACTACAATCTAAGTACACAAACAGTAAAATAAAGTGTAACCAAATTCATATTCAAGGGCATTTACCCAAAGGTACTACAGTGTTTTTTTTTTGGTCCTTCTAAGAATCTCATGGTACTTGTTCAAAATACTACGGTAGTACCGTGGTAAATATCCAAAAACATGGCAATACAATGGTATTTTTTTTGTATCCACCCCTAATTTAAAGTACCATTACTTAGAGTACCATGTAAATAATATGGTACATGAATCAGTACCATGGTAACGATGAAAGAAGTACCATGGTTTTTGGTAATCAGGTGTAAACAGGACAAACATGAGAAATGTGTGTTTATATAAAGAGCTGCGGGTCAATGTGGTAGAGTCTCGACCCAGATGAGTCAGATGGAGTGGGGTGCGTGTCCGATCGGATCAGGCTACACGCACCCGGACGGCTGGAGATACACTGAAGACACACAGCTGTAACGACACCATCAGCCAGCCACGGATCCGAGGACGGATCCTGAGCCCGAGGCACCACGGCAGCCGGATAAGGGAGGGGGAGAAAAATACAAACAGAGAGCATGACAAAAGACTGAAAAAGAGAAGGGAACCGAAACCACAGGGATGTGAGGAACAAGAAAATTAAGACTATGAATAAAGCACAAAAGGGCCAGAAGGGGCTATTTTTGACTCATTTACAAGCTTCTTTTTCATTTAGAGCTGAAGTGTGTAATTTTTTTTGATGGTAAAATGCTTTCTTCTGTCTAAAAAAAATGCTGAGATGACTATAAGCAAGACAAAAAGTTTGATCATCTGAACTAGACCAAAACAGCAACATTAGCTATTAGAGTTGGAGGCATCTATTTGGCTGACCAATGGCAGACCGGGGCCTGTTCAGGTGTTCATTTTTCAAACCTATTTGGTAATGCTACATTTAGGCCCCATCCCAAATGGAACCCTAAGCCCTCGCAATCTTCTTCCGACTCCATACTTTTATGTTAAATCTGTATAATCCAAATGGATTGATTTTTTTTATATGCACAAATATTCAATCTAAGCCTAAATATATTGAGGGTGTGTATATGAAAAAATGAGAAAAGAACATGTAGGACGGAAGAGAGTCATCCAAACGGGTAGTTACAGAGGTCAGGAAGCAAAACAACAAACACGAAAATCAAAGGCCGAGTGGCCACCTCTCTGTCTCTCTGTTTTCTTGCACATAGCTGAAATTCCTGGCTCTGAATCAGCTCTGGAATGTTTCCGCAGAGAGTCCCAGAGCAGCGCAAGTCTTTCCCCTCCACCTCCGCGGGCCCACGGCCTGCTGCTAAACCCGTCAGGGTCACCTCCAAACACACGTCTGGGTCCCGGCATGCTCTCTAGTATAGACGCATCTCCCCACCTAAAGCATTACTAATATCAGTGGTATCCGATATAAAGGTCATGACCTAATAAGACAGGGAGATTAGAGGTCTCATTATAGAACAACGGTTTCAATTACAGATGGATCACAACTCTATGTTATAATTCTAACTGCAAAAAAAGCATTTAAGCTTTTTCTGTTGAAAATTATCTGTTATTGATGTAAAAGCTATGTGTTGCATGTATGTGTGTGTGTATATATATATATATATATATATATATATATATATAAATATGTATGTATGTATAAAGAATGTTAAGCATCAAAATATAAATAGAAATATATTAATATAAATATAAAAAATTATTATATTTACAAATTATAACATTAAAATATATATATATATATTATATAAAATATATATATTATATAAAAATTTAAATATAATATTTTGTACTAAATATTTCAGACACACATACTATTATATAAATTATAACAATATACAGTGAATATATAAAAATATTATAAAATTTTATACTAAATATTACACACACATTACATATATATATATATATATATATATATATATAAATAAAAAACTTAGACAAATTATAAAAAATACAAATATATATTATAAAAAAATGAATGTGAAGCATCAAAATATAAATATTTATTTTGAAATGAACTAATATAAATATGTATAATAATAATTATATATATATATATATATATATATATATATATATATATATATATACTAGCCTAATACTTAAATTTATATATAATATAAAATATATATAAATTACATAAGATTATATATAAAATTATAAACTAAATTTTTATTTATATATATATATATATATATATATATATATATAATTATATAATTTATATACACACACACAGCTACAACATCTCTAATGTTTAATAATTCAATATTCACCCAGAGCTTGTGGAGTTTGGTAACTCTGCTGTTCCTTATGCATTTACAAAAATGTAATTTTCTTATTCAGCCTATGTCTTTTAATAATTTAGCAGTGGGCCTATGCGGTACATAATATAAATATCATGTATTACAAGGGCATTTATGGATAATCATGCTGGTCTGAGTTGGTCTTTTCAGCAGGGAAGGAAAAACAAAAGCGTTCCCATGACACCCCACCACGCTTTTAAGACACGCTGAAAATACTGTGTGAACCAGTTCTGCTTTTCTTTGAGTGTCTTTCACACTTGAGTCCAAGGAAAGCCACGGTAAAGCCTCGGATTAATGTCTAAAATAAAATATTGCAACCACCTCCTCCTTTGGCAACTGCCTCAACTCCTCACAGACTTCATGCCAGGTTGCCCCTCCTTCTTTCCGTCTATTTCACTCAGTTTGGTGTGACCTTGGTTTCCAGCTGTTTGGCAAACGTCTGACCCTTCACTCATGCGTTTTGGCTCCGCCGGGACTCGTCTATTCCTTAATTAACAGCCCGGAGAGTTACCCCCTCCTCAGCATCCAAAGAAACCCCACAAATATCACCCGCACCGCTGCCACATGGAACCCCACATTATGAGAACTGTTGTGTCAGTAATTAAAACCAATCTCCATGTGCGGCAAATGCTCTGTTTGAAGACTGAACAAGACATTACTCAAATCTGTAGAAATGAATTACACCCTTCAGTGCCCAAGTGAACTCCTCGCTGAAATGGCGGGAAAAAAAATGAAACAAAGGTGAAGGGAGCGGCGATGTCACGCGCATCAGGGGGATCTTTCATTTTGCACTTATCCGTTTGACTGAGGTGGGATCAACCGTAAAATCTCTCGGCGTGCAAAGATAAATAAAGCATGCATCAGTTCACCTGAGCTTGTGAAATAATACCCCAACCCGCCGTTAGTTAAACTGTGCTGGAAACATTTTGGCAGTTTTAAACGTGCCATCAAAAAAAAAAAAAAAAATCAGACAAGACTTTTTTACTTTTGAAATCTGCTCTAGAAATATTGTTTGATACCTGATAAAGTAAAAAAAACCTGTACAATTAATAATAAATAATTAATTAAAATAAATAATTATCAATGCAAAAATACATGAAGTTGATTATGTATTTTAAAAATCTGCTATAGAATATTGTTTGATACCTGATAAAGTTAAAGTAAAATTAATGATTAATACATTAACAATAAAATTATTAATAATATCTGTAAGCAATAAGGTACTCGAGGCTAGTGCTGTATCGTGAATAAGTCATGGGTTTCGTAAAACGGTTACCACACACAGGCCAAAAATATGTATCAATGCTATACTTTCATGAAGTAAAATCAGTAAATGCCTTCCTTCCGCCGGAAAAAATGGTCCCTGACTGTGAACAGCAACCGAAGTTACATTATTACGCCATTAGATGGCGGCAAAGATTGTCTTTATGAGTGTGTCAGTCAGACTTTTAGATTCAAAACACGGAACAAGACGCAATTGACAGATGCTTTGACTAGATCACAGGAAAACCCGTTAACTGACATTTGATATTTTAAAAAAGGTAAGAAAATGAATAATAATAATAATAATAATAAAGAATGTAAAAATCTAATAATTAAAATGTATTAAATATATCTTTGATTTAAAAAACGCCAATTGATAATTGCTATGACAATGAATTTAAGTGTGTGAAAAAAATTATAAAAAAGCCAGAAAGCATTTTAACAACAATAATAACTTAAAATAATAATAATATTAATAATAACGCATTACATGAGTAAAATGTATTAAAAAGACATTTTTAATTTGAAAAAACTCATTATCAGTAAATTACCGATATGGTGCCGATATGTGCATCTCTACAATGAATTTAAGCATGCTAAAATGTATTAAAACAAAGCTGAGCACTGCGCTCTTATCGCCAGCTGAAAGCATTATCAAATTAGTCAAAATATTTAATACATGAACACCCAAGGGCCGAAAAAATATCTAGATCCTTGACAGGCGTCAGAGGCTGTGTAAATCTGCAGGGCTTTCTGCACTCTTGTGGGTGCCGAATAAAAGCTCATTTATGTTTTGTATTCTTGAATTACGCCATTCAACCCAAATTTCCAACACAGAAAGAAACAGCTCGTGCTTGAAAACTTTCCGTCTAATCTAACAAAAGGGCGTGTTTGGAATTGGTAGTGCTCAAGTGGAAACCGACTGGATTTTCCACTATAACAGTCAAGGACCTGGCAGTTTCCCAGAATGAGGCAAGACTTAGACTAATTAAGGCTGTCAACGGAGGCTCTCCTTTTATTCTCAAACTGGGTTTAATCCCCGCTTGCCCCATTTGCTCCAAAGGGAGAGCCCGCCTGGGCTCAGTCCAACTCTCTAACCGTACAGTAGAGCGATTCTGTGGGTTTGACACGGATGCCATCGCTCTGTCTTCACACGCGGCTGTAATGTTACGCCATAGTCTCGGCCTGCGCTGATAGCGTGTTATGCTTGTAACGAGACTCTTTGAAGCAAAAGCCGGAGATCTTGTTCTCCTGCGGGCGAAGGTTTTGTGTGCATGTGCAAAAGTCCCTCCCACACATTCCAGTCCTATTTTCCCTAGAACACTGACTTTTTTTTTACTCAGAATCCATCTGCGTGACCAGAGCGAAGATGAGGAAATGGTTTTGTGCCCATCAGCAGATGGCATGAAAAGAGAGGGGAAAAAGATGGAGGAAGTGAAAAAACAAGAGTGGGGGGGAAAGGCACAACTTTCTTGGTTTAGTCAGCATGCAGCGGTTTATATATATGACACTCAAGCGATGCTGCATAAAGACCCCCGGGCGGCACAGATCTGTGGCCAGCTGTTGATTAGCAAGCGTGAGAATGAATTCGATCTCACCTTATGGCCGTCATTTCCCATGATGCTGTTGTAATCTGATGTAACTCGGCCCTTAGGGGGCTCAGGGGCCTTAAAACTACTCTCTTGACTTCGCACATCGCCAAGATGCCATAATAACCTGATTAAACCATAGATGAGACCTTATAGGACTGACACACAAGCCTAAAGACAATAAGGCGACCAGAGTGAGACAAAATGAAAGATTAATTATACAATTACGGCCGATAGCGATAAGCCTATAACTATTCTCACTTTATAATTCTATTCTATTCAAAACAAGAGCACATAAATACATGTTTTACACATAAAAATTCATTTTGAAATCTGCTTTAGAAATAATGGCTGATGCCAATCAATCAATAAAAAAAAATGTTTAAAAAAACCTACATGTGAATTCAGGCATCAGAAGATCAGTATTGAGAAAATGAGTTGAGATGTACTAAATTGAAAATTGTACGGAAGCTTGTTTCCACCCTGAAATAAAAAATAATCTAATCTTTTTCTCACAATTCTGACTTTTGTGAGATATAAACTTGCAACGGCGTGATATAAAGTCAGAATTGCGAAATATGAAGTCAAAATTGTGAGATAATAAGTCAGAATTGCGTGATTTAAATTCAGAATTGCGAAATATAAAGTCAGAATTGCGTGATATAAATGCATGTTTAAGTCAGAACTTTGTTATATGAGGTCAGAATTGCGAAATATAAAGTCAGAATTGCGTGATTTAAAGTCAGAATTGTGATATAAATGCGTGTTAAAGTCAGAATTGTGATATAAATGCGTGTTAAAGTCAGAATTGTGATATAAATGCGTGTTAAAGTCAGAATTGCGTGATTTAAAGTCAGAATTGAGTGTTATAAAGTCAGAATTGTGATATAAATGCGTGTTAAAGTCAGAATTGCGTGATTTAAAGTCAGAATTGTGATATAAATGCGTGTTAAAGTCAGAATTGTGATATAAATGCGTGTTAAAGTCAGAATTGCGTGATTTAAAGTCAGAATTGAGTGTTATAAAGTCAGAATTGAGTGTTATAAAGTCAGAATTGTGATATAAATGCGTGTTAAAGTCAGAATTGCGTGGTTTAAAGTCAGAATTGAGTGTTATAAAGTCAGAATTGCATGATATAAAGTAAGAATTGTGAGATATAAACTTGCAATTATGTTATAATATGCAATTTTGAGGGGAAAAAGACTGACTTTTTTCTCAGAATTGTGAGATATAAACTGTATAATTCGCAATTGACGGTTCGCAAAGACCCGCCCCCTTTAGTTACTGTTGCAATGCCCGACAAGCCATGCAACCTCACGCCACACATCATGTTCTCACGGAGTGAAAAATACATTTCGGAGTTTCAACAGTTTAATATTTAAAATATTGTAATTTTTTAAAGAAGTTTAAACAATAAATAGCGTCTAGTGTCTCTTTAATGTGTGGTGACAGATCGCTGTAGCTCCTCGTGAACCGATCATCTCTTCATACTAGTTCATTTATAGCATCAAATAAACATGAATGAACATCAGAAGGAATGTTGTTTCAAGCGCGGAAAGACGTGAGAACACACAATTTTCACCAACATTAATCTACTAACTCCCCCGACTGCTTTGTCAGACAAAATGGATTCAGGGTTATGATTGGTCAGATCGCCTGTCAATCAAACTGTTTGCGAAGGTCAACTGCATATTAAAAGTCAGAATTGCGAGAATAAAGTAAGAATTGTGACTTTAATATCTCGCCATTCTAAGTTTATAACAAATTTGATTAAATAAAATGTATTATAACATATATTAATTGGTATTCACGTTTAAATGTAGAGGTTGAGTGGCCCAATGACATTTTGCACCTAAATGCACGACCAAAACAGACACAAAGCATTCAACAACATGCCTGTCACTTGCCACAGTCGGATAGAGCAAAAACTCAGCCTGGAAGAGATTCAATTAATTCCATCACATCTACTTCACCTCATTATTAGAGCATGCACTGTTAAATTGAAAACTATGAGAAGAATCTAAAGCGGAGGTTTCAACGTCGCTCTCTGGACTGAATCATGGAGACTGGGTTAAGAAACGCTTGCCAAACTATTTCAGAATATCAGTGTGAAAAAGCCATTTCAGAGCAGCCACACTCAAAACACTAGTACGAGGAAAAGCATCCGACGTTTCCAAGAATCTTCAATATCAACATGCATTACTTTAAGTGCAGAGCAGTCTGACATGTTGAAGGCAACAAAAATGACCAATCAAAGTCGCTCAGACACAGGCTGGCAACATGAGCACATGGTTAAAAGCCTGTAATGGGCCAAACCACAGGGGAAAAAGGGAAGTTCTGTGTCATTTCTCGTTTGGCGAGGTATTCTGTTGATGGAAAAACAGGGCCCCTCCGAATAAAGGAAGTCACAGGTGCTGCTATAGAGAAAAGGTGAATGTACAACATTAAACATCACCATCCTCCGGGCTAACATCAGACAAATGCTACTTCTTTATTTAGCTTTTGATAAACCCAAGTGCTCCAGCCAAGTGCTTTCGCTGACAGCCCTGCAGGTGATTGTGGGTAATAGATGATTTCTGAGTGTAAAACACAGGGACATTCGGAAGGTGAATGAAATCATTCAGCTCCGTGCAGAGAGGACATTCATCATGCGTTTCGCGGCTCAGATAAGGGACAGTCGCTCTATTCTAAACGCTCGCAGGACGGCAGATAAGCCCGAGCGCTGTAGGCAGGAGCAGGACCTGATTTCACGCCGACTATGTGGTGTGTGTGTGCGAGCGCAGATGGTGTATATTTATGAAGAAGCTGCCTCTTGCTGCTGGGGTTGTTCTTTTCACCACACCACACCCACCCTCGACTCTGTTGCCCCCACATGGAGAACGATCCCGGCTAATCTCGCTCGTTTGTTTAAAGCCATTTAATGAGGATAATCCCCCCGAGATGTCTCCTCCCTTTCACTGTAGAGCTCGGCATGGAAATAAAGGAGAGCCCAATAAAGACGCAATTTAGAGGCACAACAAGGCAGTACAATGTGCGGGACGCACAACTTCAGAGCTCCAGCTGAAAGGAGCCAGTGTGCCGAGACAAACAGCGGGATTTGCACAGTTAAAGACACATAAAGAGCTTGTATCCGGACCTGTTGTACTCGCACTGTACGCGGGCACACATGCGAAGTGAGTGAACAATATGGGGAAAAGCACAGAGTCCTCTGCTGTTAAACAAGCACAATTTAACCTTTTACCAAAGAAACCTGATGTGTAATTAAATAGTGGTTGTAAATCACAACACTGTGAACTAAGAAGAGCAGAGCAAAGACTAATGAGGAACTATTAACCAGATCCAACCCATTAAAAATTAATCCATCCATTAAGACAAAGCAAGGTCATAACTAGTAGTCGACCCATACGGGTTTATATAGCATAAATAATTAAGTGACAAATGAGACATAAAATTGCATAATATGTTATTGAATTTCACTAAAACACTGGGTTGCGATGGAAGTGACACAAGGAGAAACGAACTCATTTTTGCCAAATGGATGGTTATCTAAAAACAGACACCAATTTATCTCAAGGTCAACAGGATTCAGTACACCAATCAATCATTTAAGAATCAGACATCAACCATTGAGAAAGAAAGACGGATTTTAAAGGGACAGTTCACCAAAAAATTAACATTGTCAACTTTCCCTTTAACATTACTACTAGTAATGATAGAAACTGTGATAAAAATGGCAAAAAAAAGTACCAAAAGCGATGCAACAGTGTCTCATCACTGCTGGGATAGTGATTAGCAAAGAGACTAACTGATACTAGTCAATGCCTATTCAGTGAATACATACTAGATGATAATTATGGGTTTTTGGGTTGTCTGAACCTCCCACAATAAGTCAAAACAAAGGCTTAAGGGTCTTTAAAGCATGTTTTCATTTTGAACGTAAGTATGTTTAAGCGACCACAAAAGAGTAACGTTAAATTAGTCAACAGTGCTAAACGCTCGCGATGTCACTTTCACTTAGCAAAGGTTTGACAAGCCGTTATCATTACAGTACATGGTATCGAAAAACCAACTCACTTACTGTCACTACTAATCACTTTAATATAGATTTACAAGCACAAAAAAAATACAAAATGTCTTAAATATAGTTGACGGTTATCGCTAGGGGCGCCACGTGACATTGGAGTCATCGCGCGACACGAACCTCAAGCGATTGCGCCCCGAAAACTACAAACAGAAAAGGTAGACCCACCGGAAAGTCATACTGAATACTGAAAGTCTATTGAATACTTACTAGTAAAAAAAATAATAATAATAAATCAATGCATAACATTACCTATTAATAATTAAATGAAAAGTTGTAAGCGCAAACAAACTGCACTCTAGTTTCGGAATGAATGTTAAAACGGCAACATCATCTCACATGCAACATGCATCTCGGGTCAGTCCGGGATGTGCGTCCCGTCTGAAGCCAAACACAACCCTGAACTGCTGTATACGGTCTTTTGGAATGTGCAACGCAAAATATTCCGCTTCAAAACACACATGTACAGACTTACTTACCTTGGCAGTATAGCGGATTCCCTTCAGATTGAGAGGAATAGATTCCTGGTGCACGGAAAGTTCACATGTCACTCACGCGCGGAGAGACACAGATCTTCGGTTCCGTGATCCCCGTTACTGAATAACACACTGAACGCTAGCTCCACGCCCAGGTATCTGATCACATGATGCATCCAGGTGTGACTGGAACACACACATACATCTACACACACCTGGAGGTCTGATCGCGCTCGCCTCCGCCTGCCCTGTTACTCGAGAACGGAGGAACGGAGCTGATGTGTGTGTGTATGTGTGTGTGTGTGTGTGTGTGTGTGTGTCTCCTCCCCTTCCCCGCGCTGAGAGCTTTAAACCACAGAACAAGCGAAGACCTGAAGGAAGAGAGAGCTCGATCTTAAATGCTTTTAATCTAGTGTAGATTAGTGAAAAGAGCATCTCTTCCAAATTAATGATTACTTTTAATGCTCTGGGCTGGCACTCGAAAAAAGTGCTATGTTTGTGGACATGGTACCATTATGAACATGTAATACCATGCATTTTCTTGATGTATACCACCATAGGATTTTTTGAAGTATATGCAGAGAGACAAGGGGGGTTACATTGGTGCCGTGACCCGGATGGGAGTAAGGTTTAGGGGGGTGAGTGTAACGGAGGCCAGCTAGTAGTTGCTGTGCGAGTAAACCTCACTCTTCTGACTTCGAGACATGCTCTAGCGACAGACACTAGAGCAGGGGTCACCAACTATTTTGAAACTGAGAGCTACTTCATGGGTACTGAGTCATACGAAGGGTTACCAGTTTGATACGCTCTTCTGAAAAAACAAATTTGCCTTTAGTTATACATTATTAATAATACTCATCTATGTGAAGACACCAATCACCTAAATGATTTCTCACAATAATTAGCAACAATGACAATAAGGAGGGAAACAGATATCAATATTCAGCACTCAGTAATTGTTACATTTTTGGATGATGACTTACATCACTACATTTCATAGGAAAAATGTCCCATTTTCACTAGCCACTGACAAACCCTTTTAACAAATCATGACCTATGTCGTTTCAAAAAGTTATCAATTATGTAAAGTTAGAACAATCAACTTACATATTTTTAAATAAATCGTTGTGAAAGGGATGTTTTCTTCCTTTTTTCCGGCATGTTTTTGGGGCAAGAAACTACATTCAGCTACCATCTTCGTTGCGCGCGCCCGCTAGCTTATTTTTTGAACTAAAGTAGGTCAGAGTTCACCTAAACTTATCTAAACTCATGTATTATGAACATATTTTTAAGATATTGTCATTTTTAAATATATATAAATGAAAGTGTGATTTAAAAAAAGAATAGCAACAGAATAAAATTTAATTTCAGACGCAGACGCGGGCAACTCATGTGGTCCTTGGGGGCGTCCTGGTGCCCACGGGCACCGTGTTGGTGACCCCTGCACTAGAGGTTGCAGCCTTAAGCCTCCTTGATAGAGCATCCGACTCCTATGCTGGAAGACCAGGGTTCGAGGACCGCTAGGAGTGGGTCGAGTAGGACCTGGGTAGGGGGGTTACAGATAGTTTCATTTTTTTGGAACTATACATGGTACATGTCCAAAATACTATGGTAGTAGTAGCCTACTTTTTTTGTAGGTGGTTAGTATGGATGTAAATATATCAAAGTACCATGGCATGATAATTCCTTCCGATAACATAATTATCTTTATTTGTGGTTTTATGTCATTTATGCAGCACTGTCAGCATTCAGGTGAAGTCAGACAACTTCCACTTTTCTGACGGATCAAGCTCTATTGTGTGTATCATCTGTCAAAAGTTCAAGTCACCTGTGAAAGTGTAACACGGTCACATTCATCTCCCGTAGTGGGACACGGCGTAGTTTATTCCTGTCAGGGGTCGTACAATAAATTATCCTATTTCTGTCGCTCTGTGTGGGGAAGCAAAATATGAAGTGTTCAATCAAACACGGGGTGTCAAACTCAAATCTCTATATGGGATTCTATTGTATGGGGCTGTAAATTTGAGAGCTGTTTCTAAATGCTTTCTGCCAGCATTCTTGTGCAGGGCCCAAGAGATTCCTAACAGGTCGTTACATGTACTGGATATCCAGACGTCATCTCCAGAACATTTTCTGTGTGTACACCCCATACAGCCATGCGCAAAATCATCTTCCACATAAACACCTTGTTGATATCTTGCAAAATAGAAAATGAAACCTAGATTAGGACTATTAGGAACTCATGTTATGGTATTTTCATAACAATTAAGCCTCAGTTCTCACTACCATAATCTAAACGTTTTCCTTTGAGTTTGTATATTTTATTTGTTTATTTGTTATTTGTTTTACATTAATAATATAATTTAGCAGAAAAACTGAAAACAAATATATCATTAATATTTCAGAGAATGAGATTTATTTGCATTACGGTAATGAGAAAGGTAGGAAGATTATGCTCAACTGTGCTGCAAATAATGTCACAATGCAAAAAATGATGATAATTTATAGTACATTAATATTTTTAAACTGTTTAAATAATATAATATAATTACTATTACAGAGAATGAGATTTATTTGCATTACGGTAATGAGAATGGGAGGATGTGTTTAACTGTTGTAAATAATGTCACAATTCAAAAAATACAATAAAATGTTAATTTATAGTACATTAATATTTTAATATTATTTAAACAATATAATTCCTATTATAGATAATGAGACTTCTTTGAATTACGGTAATGAGAATTGGAGGAAGGATGTGCTTAATTGTGTTCAAAATAATGTCAATGCAAAAAAAAAAGTTAATGTATAGTACATTAATATTTTAATACTATTTAAATAATATAATATAATAGAATAGAATAGAATATAATTAATATAATATAATTCCTATATAATTTCCTATTATGAGAAAGGGAGGAAGGTTGTGTTTAACTGTGTTGAAAATAATGTCACAATGCAAAAAATTAAATAAAACGTTAATTTATAGTACATTAATATTTTAATATTATTTAAACAATAATTCCTATTATAGATAACAAGACTTTGTTGATTTACGGTAATGAGAATGGGAGGAAGGATATGCTTAATTGTCATGAAAATAACATCACAATGCAAAAACATAAATTATTACTTTACATTTTACATTATAATTATAATATTATTTAAACAATATAATTCCTATTATAGATAATGAGACTTCTTTGAATTACGGTAATGAGAATTGGAGGAAGGATGTGCTTAATTATCATGAAAATAATGGGGGGGGGGGTCTTAAAGGGACAGCTCACCCAAAAATAATTAAAATTCAGTCAAAAATATCTTCTTTAGTGTCCATCTGAAGAATGAAATTCAGGTTTGGAACAACTTGAGTAAATAATTTTCATTTTTGGGTGAACTATCCCTTTAATTTTTTGTGCAAAACATAATTTTATATGTCTTTCTTTAGATTTTGGGGGTGAAGTCCTATAGCTTTAAGTCATGTTTTGTAAGATTCATCTCTTCATTTTAACTGAAACCTGTAGCTGTCCAGAAAGAAAGAGAGAGGCTGAGATCCAGAGCCTCATTGTTTACAGAGTGTCACTTTTGGTGAGTGATTTATGGTTATGCAAATGTGAATGTCTGGGAAGAGAGCAGGCACTGCCCCAAAGACTCATGGGATGAATCAAGACTGGCGGCCCTGAGTCAGACTTACAGCTGAGGCAGCTGTACACAAGATGGAAGTATGTGTGTGTGTGTGTGTGTGTGTGTGAGTGAGAGAGAGAAAGAGAGAGAGAGACAGGAAGAAGAGACGTGGATAGCAAGATAAGGAAATGAAAAAGAGAGATTGGATAATAAGATCCGTGCAGAGAAATGGCCTTCACTGGCAACCATGTGAGTGATGAGTTACAGGCCAGAGCAGACAGACACATGTGCGACTGGATTATTTTTAAGTGTGACTGGATTGTTAAACAACACAGTTTTGCAGAACAGCAGATCATAACGCTGTAACAAAAATATATGAGTCAGAGGTTAAATCCAGCAATGCATTTCTAAACTACATCAATCTCTCTTCAAAATAAGGCTGCAAAAATTACCTTCATGCTAACACCATGCTATTTTTTGAAGCACCTTGCAGTAGGCCTAAAGTACCAAAGTATTACGGTATCACGGTAACCTACTGTTTTGTAAGCATTTGCATTGGAGGACAAAGCATTTCATTTGGGAAAATTAAATACAGTATATTTTATAATCATTTATAGTAAGCCATAGCCTTCAGCTGTTTGTATTTGAGTTTAATAGTTGATTTTGAGCCATTAATGACAGCGCTGGATAGCGTGAGACGTCATGTGGCCCTATATGACACGATTGGCTGCACTCTATGTAATGTTTAGTGGTGTTTGTTGAAAGTTGTGTATTTATGCACACTTTATTTGATGTTCCTGCCGTTTTGCACTGAATTTCCCTTCAGGGATCAATAAAGTATCGCTTCCATCTGTTTATGTGCTCGTGCTCGACGCCGCTATAGAGCCCTCTACTGGCCGAGACGAGCAACAAGCGCTCGCCGTGTGTCCTAAACCAGAAAAAAAAAGGCCTTGGTTAAATTTAACTACCTATAAAAGATGTGAATTCCTCATCCATCCTCTTTCAGACCTTGAGACAGAAAGTCAATACGGCCTTACAGCCGATTCCGTTTTCATAGCCTGATTCATAATGATTTACTTCCCTGACAGCTGAATTTTTTCGTCTTTTTTTCCCTCTCTGAAAAGCTTCAGACTCGATGTGTTCGAGTGAAGGATCTTGGCGCCTGTAAATCGTCCCAGTCAGGTGGCTTCCCGGGGCCGGTGGAAAGATTGTGTGGCAGATGGAGGCTCTTACACGCAGAAAGGTGGCATAGCGTGAGATCGCAGAGTCGAGAAAAACTCATCACACATTCTAGGCGGCTTTTTTTAGACACACATATCGCTAAAGCGCCGCATCTGATTCATCGCACACCTCTGCTGCTCAGAGACTCCAGTCCCTCTGGAGAAGCGGCAGTTGACTAGTTGTAATCAAATTTTGATTGGTAAGAAACGAAGTTCTGAATAATACAGACGTTCTTGTTTACATCTGTGCTGTTTTTAATTTTTTTCCCCTCAGTGTAAATATGCGCGGGACAGACGTTTCGACTGTTGCCCTTTTACTATTTGACGCCACAGTGTTGCTTATTTGTACGATAATTTTGACCTCTGTGCGATCAATAATGAAATATATCCCATTATGTACGATAATTTCAGAATTTAACACTTCAAATAATGGTAAACATAGTACTCATTGGTCTAGCTGTGGATGATTAACCCTTCACTGGCAGTTTGATTGACAGGCGATCTAACCAATCATAACCCCGAATCCGCCATTTTGTCCGACAAACCAGTCAGGGGAGTTAGTAAATTAATGTTGGTGAACTTGAACTTGAAAAATTTTCCGCGCTTGAAACAACATTCCTTCTGATGTTCATTCATGTTTATTTGATGCTATAAATGAACTAGTATGACATCGCAACATAACTAAAGGAAGCGGGATTTTGCAAAGGGTCAATTGTAAGGAGAACGTGAACGCATATCTTCCATCTCATCTCACCTTACGTCTTCTCGACCAATCATCGTGGAGAATGACTCTCTCTCTCTCACGAGCACAAGTTAACGTTCCTGCCGTGGCGCTTCCCACTAATCTTTTGTTTCGAATCAATGGTTCGGAGTGACAAAGTCAGGTAATTTCAGTAAACGAGGCTTCGTTGCGTCATAAGTGTTTCGCAATTTAATATCTCACGTGACTTTTTGATACGGGAACCTCTGGTTCGAA
Organism: Zacco platypus; assembly: GCA_038088235.1. Classification (NCBI taxonomy): domain Eukaryota; kingdom Metazoa; phylum Chordata; class Actinopteri; order Cypriniformes; family Xenocyprididae; genus Zacco; species Zacco platypus. The sequence continues at coordinate 5,052,098 of CM076063.1, forward strand.
ACAAAAGATTCGTAAAGCTTCAGTGTTTTTGAAATCGGCCATCACTAGATATCCAGAAAAAAAAGTACCATCCTGAAAATTACTAGATATACTATATACAATGTAAAAAATAATAGGCTACACTAGGAAAAGGCCACGTCCGAAATCGCATACTGTTGAATAGGTACTACATTTGAATTTAATTGTACTTCACGGCCGTTGAAAAAGTATGTTCTATATAGTACGATTGCGTGTAGTATGAATGATTTCGAACATACTACATCCGCCATGTTGTCACATGACTTACCAGCGTCAGTTACGTCCCTTCAACTCCATTCACAAATCCTCTCCTATGGCCTCATGGGATAGTAAAAAGTCCATTGTATGCACATTTCAGAATCTCGCCGGAAGTCATCCGGGTACTTTTCACATACTGTTTTTCACGAGAATTATTCGTCAATTTTTGAAGTGAAGAAAATTCTACGTCTAGGCTAACTAGTTTGGATAAGTAATAATCATGTCGAACTGTTTGCAATTAGGTAATATTTGCATTAAAATGTGCACACGTTGTATTTTTATGCCTAATATGTCGAAAATGTAAAACGTTTCTTGTGGCGTAACACTCAGGAATTATATAAATCATGCATATTTTCAATTCAAAACAGCCATATTTGAGAAAAAAGTCGAGTAGTTTGCATTACTGGATGATACTGTCGGTCGTTTACCATTTCTGTCGCAAAACAGTTGACGAATTAGGCTAACCGTTTCGCTATTTACATCTTACCTCACCCCAGTTCGCATTCAGTGAACAGTAATCCCCGCCTACTTTGATTTGATTGGCCATCTCAATCATTTAGACATTGACGAGCGCTGTTAGACCGATAAAGCAGACCAGACTAAAAAATTAAATTTTAAACATCGTCCATGGTGGATACGGCCCTGCTTTATACAGTACGTGCCATTGTAAACTGTACCGCTGCATCCCAATTCGATCTTTATAAAAGTCCACATTGTTGTTTGCAGATGAAATATAACAAATATTAACATATATTATATATAATAAATATTCTCAAACCCCTTCATCCAACCGTTGATTGCTCACATCTGCCATGTTTGTAGTTTTTAACACATTTCTTATTCGTGTTTGTAGTTCTGAACTGAATCGTCCTCCAAAGCGCAATGGGTTGTGGGCAATATCAGCCGTTATAGTGGGCATGGATCCACAATTCATAAATCTACCGGAAATAGTAGACCATCCAGGGACTTTTGGCATATTCTTTTCAACATACACTTATTGTAAACTCACATACTGTTGGGACATTGGGACGCAGGGTAGGCTACATCTGTCCCTTTGCAGCCCCGTTTTCATTTGCATCCCATAGCAGTTTGTTTGACAGACAAGTTCCACACAGTCTGAAGATGTGTGTGTGTGTGTGTGTGTGTGTGTGAAGACTAAGATCCTGCTTTTGACCAGCTGCATGTGCTAATTGTGTTGCGTAGGTATGCCAACCTGTGTGCTTTGAGATCAGCTCCATTCATGCGTCCACACTTGCATCTGTTGATTTTGTTAGTCCTGCGTTGTGTTTGTGAGTTGAGTAGCTTCATGACTCAGTGGAGTGAGAGATGATAGTCACTCCTCCACTCAATCTCATTCAGTTCGGGCTCCTTATTCACCCAGATCTAATGCAAGACTTCACGCCGACTCATCCAAAAATAACCTGCGTTTGGGAAGCCGAAACGGAAATGTCAGTGTTATTTCAATTGATAATGATCCCAACTTCACTGAATTGACACACACAGTCAGATAACTAGGTTATTGTCATCACTTTGATCAAAGAGCACAAAAGCATCTTGATTTTCATCATGCAGTCTTCATTTTTAAATCAGTCTGATACCTCATACTGGGGCTTTGCTTTGATCTCCTCGGTTTTTACAGTTTCTTTCAGTTCTCTTGCATTTTTGCTACATTTCAGTTGCTTAAAGTAACAAATTAATAATAGTATTATTAATAATAAATTATTAATATTAATATGTTATAATATAATTATATTTTATACTTATTTTATCACATCTATTAGTAATGATAATAATGATATAATTGACTTATAATTGTTCTATAAAATATTTTTGTTTTTTTAAATATGATTAAATCAATTATATTTTATTTTCATTTAATAATATAAATAATACGCCTACCAATAATAATTATAATCTTAATATAAACTTAATTATAAGTTACTTTATTTCTATAATACTTTTATTTTTTATTTATTTTGTTATAGGAAATATTAAATATTAATTAATAAAAAAATATTAATACAACTATTTCTACATTATTATTATTTTGTATTTATTTTAGAATATTAATAATCAGTAATAATAATATATTATTTTGCACTCTCACTATATATATATATATATATATATATATATATCATAAAATTGTTATATTTACTTTATAATATCAATATAATATCAATAAGTATAAATAACTTTTGTTCTATATTCAATATAATGCCCTATAAAATATTATTTCACTTTTTATTAAATTAGTAAAAATAATAATAATAATGAACTTGTGCTCTCTAATAACACAATATGGCTCTATAAAAATATTGTTTTATTTTTAGAACATTAGTAATGAACTTAATAATATTTTATAATTATATTTGTGTTTATTTTATAATAGCAATACATAACAATAGTAATAATGTAATAATTATTATTTTAAGTTAATTAAGTTAATTATTCATTTTTGCTCTTGCTCTTTCTCTAGATATAGATATATATATACTTAATTACTTTATTATTTAACATTTATTTTATAATATTAATAAATAACTTGTTGGTAATAATAATAACTTTATAGCCACTTACACCAACTACTACTAAAACAATATACATTAATATTTATTTTATTTCTTTATAATATTAATAAGTATCTTAATGAAAGTAAGAAGCTTTATAGCTTAAAGTAATTCAGTATTTGCTGCAGAGCTGTGAAATGGTGGAGCTGTTCCTACTTGACATGAGGATTTTTTTTTTAACCCACAGACCAACAGCTATTTCTCACAGAGAACGCAAGAGCTCTCGTGTGGGCATGGTGCAAAACCCCCAGCGATTTCACGGTGCAACGGGTACGGCGTGGGTACGGCGTGGGTGCGGCCCGGCTCGGCCGCTCAGCCTGATCCAGTGCCATCACTCTGCCATCTGTTCATCTCTATTTCCAGCCCTGAGATCCGGATCCAAATCAAAGCAGGGATGACAGGGCCCTCAGGCTGCTTTATCATGTGGTAAAAAATACAAAAAATTTATATTCATATATATATATATATGTATGTATGTATAAAATAACACAAACTAGCACTAACATCACATTTTAAACCTTGCTGAAAAGAGATTTCTAGAACGGTATAAATGTGCGATGACATCTATGACAAACATTGTGGATAGAGAAACTGTGCAACAATAAATCAAGAGAGATGTGTCCTACATTTATCAGCCCTAAAAACTATAGAATGCATTTCATAAAATAGGTTTGAGAAAGTTCTTATCTGAATGATTAATGAGATTAAAGAATGCAAACACAAACTTTTAGGTTATGTAGGTCAGCGTGAGCTGAAATGAAATGCTCCTCGTGACTGACCGTTCTGCTGATCCTGTCAGTCAAAGCGCTGACATCCCATCATCACCTCGGCGATGAACTCTGTCAGCACCACGAAAAACATCAAACCACAGTGAACAACCTGACAACCCACTCTTTATACACATTAATATATCAGTAGTAAGATATACAATAACTATGTTTATATTAAAACTTGCCATTTATTGTGGTCGTTGCAGTTTTAGAGTAATTAGGTTGATGGTTGTCACATCTCATAATTGGGCTGTTGCTGACATCTAGCGGCGGTTAAATGTACTGCATCAGGGCGACGCTTACGTAGCCGTGATGTCACCGCGCTTAAATCAGGATTTATAATTCTCTTGTCATATTTTGGTTTGTGCTCTGGCATTACTTGCACGTATAATGAGTTCCACTGATTCACGGTTGCTTGTTATTGCTCTGAAACTAAATTTCCCAACATTCGCCGACCTTACGTGACTCATACGTCACTGCGTTCCCGTGATGCAACGCGAAAGTAAGCGAAACTATTTTCTAAAATGCTATTTTTTGCTTATTTGCACATTTTTGACACACTACTCGATTGATATCACTATTAACGTCGTCGCCATTTTTCGCTTGGTTAGATTTTTGTGAGCGTCACGTGGTTACCGTCTCTGTAAAGGGTTGCATGTTTGAGTTAATACTGCTCATATTTATATTGTTCTTCAGCTTTGCGCAGTGGCAGTATCGTAGCCTATGAGGTTTATCCGAGGCGCGATTATTGCTAATTGAAAACTTTACCCAATACCCCGCCGTGACGACTTGAAATATAGTCGGCACTGGCAATTTTTGACGGTCTTTACGGAGACTGATAACATGGTTAAAAAAAGAAATTGATTAAAATTTAGATATTTGGTAATAGTACTCAGTACATGTCCAGTTCTTTCTACATTTAAATATTTGATATAATTTAACGCATTATTTAAATTTGTGAGAAATAAAGTTTATCTGAATGTGATGTATGTTAGTCAAAACCACGTGATCTGTGACGACTAAAACCAAATGACTGGTTCGGTTAAAAAAAAAAAACTAATCCCAACACTGTTTTTCCTCACTGACTTCCATTATATAATGTAGTAAAATACTATGGATGTCAACTGTTTGCATATTCTTTTGTGTTCAGCAGCAGAAAGAAATTCATATTTTTGGAATAATTTGAGAGAATTTTTATTTTTGTCTGAACTATCCCTTTAAGAAAAAAAAAAACAGTGAACCAGTCACGTGGTTTCTGACGTTTTTGGTTTAATTGAAGGCCAAGTGAACTTTGCCTATGATATAGAGCAGTGTTTCTCAAACTTTTTCAGTCCAAGGACCACTTTATCTTCCAATTTTTTTCTGAGGACCACCTAACAGAATCCCACTCTAACACGCCCCCCAAAAACAACAAAATAGGAAGAATAAACTAAATTTAAGTTTAATATGCAACTGTTTCAAGTCAAAAACGAATTATTCAAACACAAATGCAATGATATGATCCATTTTTTTGTTATTAAAACACACTGACGTCAACCCCCCCCCACCACCACCACCACTAGGGGGCGATGGCGGACCACACTTTGAGAATTACTGATATAGAGTAAAAATGGACATATCACAGATTTAATTTATGAATTTATATTTCATTTTTATCATGTCTGTGTATTGGCACTATAAAAAGAGAGAGAGAGAGAGAGATTTTACTTATTTAACAAAATAAAACAGATCGGTACGTGCTATACCCTGTTATAACCGCTAGATGGCCACACCGTATTGAAAAGCCGTGGAGGGCTAGAGACACAAAATCGGATCTATATGTCAAGGCAATATACAATACTTTCTGTATTTATTTAATCAAAAATTTCAGTAATATCGCGAAATATTACAAATTAAAATAGCTTTTCTATTTTGAAATGTAGGCTAATTTGGTCCTGTGGTCAAAGCTGAATTTTCAGCACCATTACTCCAGTCTTCAGTGTCACGTGATCCTTCAGAAATCATTCTGATTTGCTGCTGTTATAATAAACATGATTTTGTTGACATAAAAATCAGGCCATGCCAGTTATATAGTGTAACCTCCACCCAGATTCATTTTTCCTGGTAAAGAAGAGGAGGAGAAATCCCAGTGCAAAACACCTCGATGAGAGTTTATATTGAAACAGATGAACTCAACATTATATAGTTTAACTCTAAAATTTGCATTCAGATACAAAATCATACCAACATTATGAAATGTACAGTCATTGGTATATTTATCTAATGTAGATTCATGGTAAAGATAATGAATATTGAAATCATATGGTGTTTTTAGTTTACAAGCCTAAAGTGTTTCCAAAAAACAAAATCTTTTGATTTTTTTTTACGTTTTAAATTCACTGTTAAAAAGCCCTCATGCATCACTTTGTCAGACTGACCATAAGACGTGCTTTGCTTCACTAAAGAAAACATAAAAAAAAGCTTTGTAACGTAAAACAATGTATAATCAGCAGTTATGATGTTACAAAGAAGTGATGTAGTGCAGTGATCTAAACTTTGCATGGGTGAAGTGGCATTGTGTCTAATGAACAACAGCATCACCGTGAAAAAGAAATCCGATACCCCTGTGAGTAAGAGACGGGTTGTTTTAAGACACAAAGATCATAACTGAACCACTTAAGTCGAGTTGGAGCTCTGAACCCAAGTGCAGTTTATTCCAAAAGTACAAAAACAACTTAAAAATAAGTGTGACGAACATTTCAACACAACTTGACGGCATGCAAAAGAGCGATTTTTTGTGCAGCTCTGCTTAAAGTCACATGGGAATCACATGACATGGAAAACATAACGACATGAAACAAAGAGAGAAAGAAAGAGAGACCAACCGAACACCAACCTTACAAAGATTTTGCACCTAAATATAAAATTGTCTAGTTTCAACAGAAATTTTAGAATAAAATGCATTTAAAAATATCATTATCCTTAAGGTTTATCTTTGTGAATGGGAGGGGGTCACGTTTTGAAGCCAAAAACACGACCATAAAACAGTCGATTTGCGGCGGAAGAGCATCGTTTGACCGGACACACAACGTAATGACGAACGCAGAGGACAGAGCGGAACAAATCTAAGTCTGACAATCCTTAACTCATGAAACCTTATTGTAAAGCGTTACTAAAATAGCCATAATAAAGAATGAGTAGATGTGTCCAAGCCTTTTATTGATGGAGTAAATCAAAAAACAAGTAATGATTATTAAGGCAAATTAAATCTCAAATGCTCCTTAGTATTTGATGCATTTTAGATGGTTCTTGAAAAAATGGTGGGTCATTTTTGCCTCTGAATCACTTATGGGAGGATGCCTGAAGGAATCGTACTCGGGATTGTGACTGTGTTGTTGGTGACCGACTCTGAGACCGTTGCAGGTGACGACTAATAAATCTCCAAGTCCGTCAACGAAGAATTCTGTATATAATTGAGAAAAAAAAAAAAAGATTGGAACGGATTCTTTAATGGCCGTGATTGTTCCATAAAGAACCTTCAACATTCATGTAACCTTTCCATTGCACAGAAGGTTCTTTAATGGTTCTTTAGATAAGAAAAATGTTTTTCACATGACAAAAAAAAAAAAAAAAAGCTCACTGAAAGGTTCTTCGAGGAAGCAAAAAAAAAAAGGTACTTCTATCACAGTGAAAATGTCCACAGATTGTTCACCATGAATGAGCGCCATTCTCATTTAACACAAGATTTACCATAAACTGATTTTGTTCCTGGACAATAGATCCAGATTGCTTGCACTGTTTGTACTACATCTACGCCCATGTATTAAATGCCCTATGTTGTCCTAAGCCATGATGCCATTAACCTCTTACCTTGTTTCACTTTAAGCAGGTCAGTCGGGAAGTAATTTAACCGATGACCTCATCCAAAACGAATCAGGTGATTTAATCTGATCTGGATGTTTTCAGTAAACACTCTGAAATCCACCTACCAGTGTGAGCCACTCTTTTGAGGAACGGGTCAAAACCAACCCTCCTCACGGCCTCTGTCCGGCCCATGAAGTAATTGACAACTCCATCTGCAAAGAAGCAGCCCTCAAATCCCGGCAGTGGCGCGTGAGTATGAGTGACACGCGTGATACAGCCGCCTTCCTCACTGCTCCCTTCCTCATATTCCAGCTTAAAGAAGAACTGATTTCCTTCAACCTGACCACCAACCTGATAGAGAGAGATAGAGATAGAGAAAGAAAGAGAGAGAGAGAGAGAGAAGGAGATATATATATATATATATATATATATATATATAGAGAGAGAGAGAGAGATAGAGAGAGAGAGATAGAGATCGAGAGAGATAGAGAGAGAGAGAGGAGATAGAGAGATAGAGAGAGAGAGGAGATATAGAGAGAGAGAGATAGAGAGAGAGAAGGAGATATATATAGAGAGAGAGATAGAGATAGAGAGATAGATATAGAGAGAGAGAGAGAGATAGAGAGAGAGATAGAGAGAGAGAAGGAGAGAGATAGAGAGAGAGAAGGAGAGAGATAGAGAGAGAGAGATAGAGAGAGAGAAGGAGAGAGATAGAGAGAGAGAAGGAGATATAGAGAGAGATAGAGAGAGAGAAGGAGATAGAGATAGAGAGAGAGAAGGAGAGAGATAGAGAGAGAAGGAGATATATAGAGAGAGAGATAGATAGATAGAGAGAGAGAGAGAAGGAGATATATAGAGAGAGAGAGAGAGATAGAGAGAGAGAAGGAGATATATATATAGAGAGAGAGATAGAGAGATAGAGAGAGAGAAGGAGATATAGAGAGAGAGAGATAGAGAGAGAGAAGGAGAGAGATAGAGAGAGAGAGATAGAGAGAGAGAAGGAGATATATATAGAGAGAGAGAGATAGATAGATAGATAGAGAGAGAGAGAGAGAGAAGGAGATATAGAGAGAGAGAGAGATAGAGACAGAGAGAGAGAGATGGAGAGAGAGAGAGAGAGAATGAATGATCACTACAAAACAGAATGTCAAAAGACAAGGTCTTTCACAAACATAAAAATAAGACTGAAATGAATATAAAATATATTTAGATGTATATATACATATATATTTCTTACTTGAATGCTCTGGCAAGGACATAAACGTGGCGGACTGTAATATCGAATATTTAAAATATATTCATAGACAAGTTATTTTAAATTAAAAAAATATTCCATAATTGTTAGATTTTCATGTTCTGTTTATCGGTTTCCCCAGTCCTGTCATTCGTCACATGGTCTTTGTTTTGAGTTTCAGTTCGTCATTGTATCATTATTAGTCCATTGTCATCAGCTGTGTCTTGTCTGTAATCATGTCAGTCACCTGTGCTCTACTCGTTATCCTCGTGTTCATCGGTATATATTCCCTCTGTGTCAGTCCTGTCTTTGTCTGTGTTCTTGTCAGTATCTCATTCGTGCAATTAAAGAGTTAATGATATTCTATCATCTTCATTGAGCCTTCTTCTTACACGTCACGTTACAATAACATTACTGTTTTACTATACTGTACCGTTTGGTGAGCAGAAGAGACTTCTTTCAAAAAGATTAAAAAAAATCTTACAGAGTCCAAACTTCATCAAGATGATATAGTGACATAATTACCACATCTAGTTCAGGAACGGCTTCCATAATGTTCACAAAGCTCTCAATACGCGTCTCATTAAGGAAAACAAAGTCATCATCCACCCACAGGAAGTACTTCGTGGTGACCTGCGACACTGCCAGATTTCTGCCTGCAAACCAGCCCTGAAAGGCCAAACAATATATTGAAACTTTCAGCAATATTCCATTTTAAAACATAGTTTTCAAAACTTGACGTTTGTACCTGTTCCGGGGGCATTATGTACTGTTCGATATCGTCACCGACCACCTTCTCTGGATTCCGACTGTCATCAGCAACAATGATCTTTATTTTGGGGTAGAAGCGACGAATGCTATCGATGAGAACTTTTAGTTCTTTATACCTCAAAAATGCTTTAATTAGTACAGTGACCTGGGAGTTTACATCTGCAGAGAGAGAGAGAGTTACTGTAAGCCCATAACAGGTGGTTATGGTGTTCAGATGAGGTGATTGTTAGTTCAGAAGCAGTTTTGGTACTAGCTATGTTTCCATCCAAAGGTGCAAATTTAACTGCGCAAAATTGGAATATTACATAAAACATTTGCGATAAAGGATTGTTTCTATCCAATGTGTTCAAGAGAACAAAATTGTTATTTCTGGTAAAACATTTGAAATATTAAAAAAAAAAATGATTTCATAAATGAATTGCATCTCAAAGCACACAGATGAAATGGAATAAATGCTGTCATGTTACTGTATCTTGCATTCGGATGGTGTGGAAGAGCAATTGCGTGAGAGGCTTCTGGGAGGGAATTAAACCATATTCTGATTACAGACTTTGTCTCAAAACAGGATGTGATTGGATAACTGGATTAACCAGTGGACCAAAGTCATGGGTTTTTTGTTGCATATTGATTGGTTTATTCGGTAGATGTGTTTCCATTGTAGTTTATGTGCATGTCTTTGACTTTTTAATCTTACAATTCTGATTTTTCTCGCAATTCTGACTTATTTTCTCACAATTATGAGATAAAGTCCAATTCTGAGGGACAAAATGAGACTGACTTTTTCTCAGAATTGCGAGTTTATATGCTTAATTTCTGACTTCTCGCAATTGCGCGTTGTAAAGTCAGAATTGTGAGATATAAACGAAAAAAAAGCCCTTTTTATTCAGTGGCGGAAACAAGCTTCCAGGATGGAAACATAGCTACTGTTAAATAAAATGAAATGTGTGAAAAAATCATTGTCATTAATTGAAATAAAGTTGAAATAAAATATAATATAAATATTAAACAAAAAAAACAAATAAAGTTTTAGCTGAAATACTAATATTATTTGGTGGCTTGTCCACTTGCGTGAAGCCCTTGAGAAGTTTGGATGTTATGTTTGATGAATCTCTGAAATTTAATAAGCAGATACATTTAGTTGTGAAATCTTGCTTTTTCCAGATCAGACTTTTATCAAAAGTAAAGTCATTTCTTTCTTTTAAAATTTTTGAATAAGTAATCCATGCTTTTATTTCTTCACGGTTGGATTACTGCAACTCTATTTACATTGGGATTAGTCATTCAGCTATGTCCCGATTACAGGTAGTCCAAAATGCGGCAGCGAGACTTTTGATGGGTGCACGGAAACGGGATCATATTACTCCTATTGTACGTTCCCTACACTGGTTGCCAGTACACTACAGAGTGGATTTTAAAATTTTACTTCTCGTTTATAAATCCCTAAATGGAATGGCTCCACCTTACCTTTCCACCCTTTTGACTGAACACCATCCAACAAGAATACTCCGGTCATCTAAGCAGCGACTCCTGTCTATCCCTAAATCTAGGTTAAAATGTAGGGGGGACCGTGCCTTTTCTGTAATGGAATGATTTGCCCATTTCAATTAGACAGGCTCCATCTCTATCTGCTTTTGAAGTCTATCTGCTTTTTTTCGGAGTTGAAAACATATTTGTTTGATAAGGCATATAATACATGTTGAAGCACCCTGTCATTGTCTTTTATTGTTATTTTTTTATGCTGAAGCACCAATTTTAGTCTATTTTATGGTATGTTTTACAATATCTCTGTGTATCTGTTTTATTGCGTAATAATTTGACTTTTTACTTAGTGTTTTTAGCTGTTGTAAAGCACATTGGACAACACAGATTGTTTTTAATTGTGCTATATAAATAAATTGCCATTGCCATTACTGAAACTTATATAAAAATAATTTAAAAAAAACCTGAAACTTAAAATGCAATTAAAACTAAAATAAAAAAAAAAAAACTGTTCATAAACGTAAATTTATCAGATAATATGTAACGCTTGCACTCACCTTTTCCCGGGTCAAACAGAACAGGAACTGACAAACGTCTGATCTCTATCGGGAATATGACCTCATGGTGTTCAAAAGAGAAGTACGCTAAAGACATGAAAACATATATAAAATGAATGCACTGTAACTCTAACGCTCAAAATATTTAATTGGTTTGAGGACAAACTCAAACAATTTAGTTCAATCAAATTAACTTACGAGTATTTAGAACTTTATTTTCTCAAGTTCACGAAACTGACACATTTTAAGTAATCTGAATTGTTTAGTAGTTGAGTTAAGAACTTGTTTCTTTTCATTTAGACAAACTTAAATTTGCCTGAAACTGTGCCAGGATTTCCATTTCCCAGCATGCTTTGCCATGACCCTCGAAAGGGATAATAAATTATAAAATTATATTATATATGTTTTTTTTGGGCAAGATTAATGGGAGACTTTGTTTGAAAACAGGTGGATGTTAAATGTTATATTGCCGTATACTCACATATAACTTGCTAATAGCATTTGCTGAATTAGCTAATTTGGCTACATTTCCACTACTAAAAATATAAATTTAAGACGTTTATCCATATATTAAGTTCTAAATCTAACTATAAAATTACGTTTTACTCGAATTCGTTGTTGAAATATCATTTAACACATTGGCTGTCAATTTCACGACAGATTTTTAAACATGGGCTACATTAAATAATCAAGACATCACTAACAGTTTAACTAATTAATGAAGGCTAATACAGTGCATATATTAAACGAAAGAGTTCATTTCTCAGGCGAACCAACAAGCTGTAAACGCGGAATGGCTTTTTCTGAGGTAAATTACGTGCCATTGTTTACAAGCTGTTTTAATGCTGTCTTTCCGCCGTTGAAACACTGATCGAGCGATTACACAAGATATAACCGCTTCAGTAAGTTGTACTGGATCTTTCAACATACATTCAGATTTTAATTCATGTTTATTTTGTTACTAGCATTAAAGAGGAAGAGATGCTCGCGTTCGCTCGCGCTCCGCGTTGAACTGAGGCGGATTCATCTGACACGCCATCAAAGCGCGCCAAAACGGCATTACATTACAAAATGGCATGTCAAGATTACATGATCATTTTAAGTTTAATGTATGAATTAACCTACTCAAACATTTTAATTGCTCTTAACTAGAAATTGAGTATAAAATTGAAATCTGCCCGTTTGAATGTCTTAACATTTAATGTAACTGATTACCTCAAAGCCAACTTGTTCGGGTTTACAGTGTGGTTGTATATATAAATGGAAATGCTCAAGTCAGTACATGCAACATCATTTGTGTTAAATTCAAAAGTGACCTTTTTTGTGCAGCAGAAGAAAGAGTCATGCAGATTTAGAAATGACATAAGAGTAAATGTCTAAATTTAGGGGAACTATTCCTTTAAGTCTCAGGTCGTGTACCGAGATCTTGGGTCTTGATGTGGTAGATGGTGCTGGTGTAGGTCACTCTGCTCAGCAGCTCATTGAGCTGTTGGAGGCTGCTGGATGAGATGCTGAGATGTTTCTCATTTTGGCCGTCCACCTGCTCACCCTCCTGAACATCCAGCACTGAGAGCAGCCCTTTCTGCACCCTTAGAGACACCTAGAGAGGTTTCAGATCCTATGAGCTCATATTATTCACTTTAACATCATGACTCCTTTTGAAAAAAAAAAAAAAAAAAATCACCCACATTAACAACATTTGATCAAAAGTGCACAAAACCTCAAATAGATGGAAAAACACAGTAGACCCCCATACAGAGACCGTCCGAAACAAACCAATGATTGGGACATAAAAACACCGCCACCTTTAACAAGAAAACCATATTCAGCAGAACAAACCTTGTAAAGTGCTCTGTTCAGTGTTTGCAGTGCTAAACCTTTAATGATACATTGCTTCAATTAATATAGACACAAATGCATTAAATTTATTAAATATAAACAATAATAGCAGCGCCTAAATGAATACGATTCATTTATAAACTGCACACTACTGGTTAAAAGTTTGCAATAATTATGATTTTTCAATGTTTGTTTGTTTTTTTTAAGTAGTATCTTCTGCTCACCAAGGCTACTTTATTTGATCAAATTGCAGTAAAAAAGTAATAGCGCCAAATATTGTTACAATTACAAAATACAATTTTAAATGTATTTCTTTAAAGTGTATTTTATTCCTGTGATCAAAGCTGAATTTTCAGCATCATTACTCCAGTCTTCAATGTCATTAACAACATCTACAAAGTTACAACGCTCAAAGTTCAAAGCAAAGGGAGATATTCTCTTTTAAAGAAATCGCTCTTTAAGGACTACAACAAACGGCTGGTATGGACTACAACGGGCTTCTTCCTGGGTTGGTGACATCACAAACCCCAAAATTTAAATAAACCCCACCCCCGAGAACATCCCACAAAAGGGTGTGAGGCCATATTGGGCTGCTTTAGACAAGAGGAAGAGTTGTAGTAGAGTGTTGTTGATGCCGTTATTTTACGCTACTTCACAAATGAGGGTCAATTCAACGAAAAGAGATGAACAACACTTGCTAGTGGATGAGTTGAATCAACTCCACAGAAACTACATGAATTTATCCACTAACCATTCAGAAACGTCTAAAAGTTGTAACTTCTTCCTGAGTCTTTCCATCAGTGTCGACTCCAGTTTAAACAATGCAAGGCTGAACATGTTACTGACAATCCTCATTTTGGCTGCGTGAGATTGTTGTTGAGCAACCGAAGCACAAGTTGTTAAAGCTCCGCCCTCTTTTGGAAAGTGGGCGAGGAGCAGCAGCTCAATTAAAGGGACATTCAAAAACGGTGTGTTTTTGCTCACACCCAAATAGGGGCAAATTTGACAAGCTATAATAAATGATCTGTGGGGTATTTTGAGCTGAAACTTCACACTTTCTGGGGACACTAGAGACTTTATCTTGCAAAAGGGGCATTACAGGTCCCCTTTTAATTGTAATCACATTTCACAATATTACCGTTTTTACTATGTTTTTGATCAAATAATTGCAGCCGTCGTGAGCAGAATGGACTTTTCAAAAACTTCAAAAAGGTCTTCATTATTCCAAACCTGTGACTGGTATTCTATGTCTCTCTGTAACCTGAACTGTTTGAGAACGCTTAGATCATCAGAAATCAAATGGAAGATCAGCAGAATTTAGACTCACCAGGAATGAATGTTGTGTTCAAGGGAGTCACCCTGAATCCTCTGATTGGATACTGGAGTGGGGTGTTGGCAGGGGCGAGAACAAGAACATCGTTTTCTTTCCCTGTCCTGAGAAACACATGCCACTTTTTGTTAACCCTCTATGGGACATTGTCATTTATTAGTGACTCTGAGAAAATTGCATTTCGAATACAATAGGCCCAAAAATATTCAACCAAAAAAAAAAAATAGTACTTTTATATGACATTACTTTCAGCAAATGATTTAAAATCTTTTTGCAATGAGTTTGAAAAGGTCGAAGGGTAGAGGTTAAAAACAAATTTTGGAAAATAACTTTAGTCTTAAATATATAATATAAAGTCATTTATTTTCCTCTAGCTGCGTTTTCACAATTAATCCCATTGTTTTAGTGTGTGACTAATTTGGCACCACATGGAGCGGAGCAGATGAACCTGATCTGGTGCTGCCTGAACTCCTCTGCCCGCCGTTTCCTCATACCATCCAGCTCATCTTTTGCCACAAACCGGTTAGCAGGCTCAGTATTTTGGCAGTTACAGGGTGTTTGATTCTCACTGTGAAAAGGCCCTATACTGAGACACGCAAAAACATGCAAATGTATTAATGCAAAAAAAAAGTAACAGGTTCTGAGTTGCATATCATACTTTAATCATATCTCACTTTGTTTTGCTGAAGTCTGGAGTCTCTGGAACCTTGATATCTTGATTACTTGAGAAATTGAGTGGGGAAAAAAGCATATTTGAGTACAATTTACATAGGCTTGTAACCAAATTTGTCAGGGAAGCTTAAGCAAGTTTTTGAAGTAGAGAGATAAATGACAATGCACTTAAGAATTAAAGATCAAATATGCGAATCATTTTTTGCTCTGTTCATTTCTTTCTACTTGAAGTTTAACGTCAACTAAATTCCCTTAGGCATTTTCAGTAGAAGAACATCCATTTCCTGCTCTTAACGGACAATGCTTTCATTGCATCATCCTCTTTAACTTTTTGGATATCAAAAGCCATGTTTTTCTTAATAACAATCATTAAAACAGAACAC
The DNA here is from genome assembly GCA_038088235.1 of Zacco platypus. Classification (NCBI taxonomy): domain Eukaryota; kingdom Metazoa; phylum Chordata; class Actinopteri; order Cypriniformes; family Xenocyprididae; genus Zacco; species Zacco platypus. The sequence continues at coordinate 5,067,822 of CM076063.1, forward strand.
ATTTTATACATAGAGAAAAATAGCTTTGTTCATAGTTCAATAAAGCCCTTGATTCTACTTTGCTCTTGCCATCAGTTCTTGTAATTGTAACTACATTGGTAATATTCAAACAACTCCATTGGAAGGACTATAATGTTTTATTGGCGTGTTGTTTTTATGGGGAATGTCTTTCTGATAGGCAAATATTGGACAGACATCTTTGTAGTGCATTAATTTTTGACATATGAATTACTACTTAAATTGAGAAATGCATTTAATTTGTTGCATTTTGAGGAGTTTTTCAGTTTCTAATATTATACTACATGTGCTTGATCAGTGTATTTTAAGTGCATTTTTTTTAAATGAGTGTGAAATTTATGATATTGTGGCACAAAAAAACAGATCTACATGAAAATATTTCTGCCTTGCGTTTTAGTAGTCCAATTTAAGAGCATTATCACATCAGACTTGAAATCATGAGGTAACGTCAAAAATCGACTGCTATTCATTCAAGTCAAAATCCCAGTCAAGTGATTTCATTAGTTTACGACAACAAAAGTCATTTCAGTGTGAGTGATGCAGGTAAGATGAGTGAAACATACCTCGATATCTGGGTTTTATTCCAAACCAACGCGAGCAAACCCATTAAAGGAAAGACGATGAAAATAAAATTGCGGATTCCGCTCATGATGAAATCTGCGGTTAAAACAATGTTAAATATTCGTATATATTTATGCTTAAAGGTCCATATCAAAATAAAGAGCTGAAACACCAAATTACGCTAATAAGAGCCCAAATAAAGCCAGGATATTTCCATAGGTGTTTGTTACCTGGTGTAGAGCAGCAGGTGAATAAGGGAGGGGCAGGACTCTGCGGGGATGCGAGTTTGGAGAGATGCATGGCAAAAAAATTTTTTTAAAGGCATAGCTGTCATTTTGAGGTGTCATTTCCAAATGGCTCTCGCGCGTCTTTATAGCGCACGTATATGTTAAAGACGTTTTAAACAACCCCTAAAAGTGTTTGGGATACATTTTAGATGTGTCAATTGGTAATAAAGTTATAAATATTTGACCGGGCTTCATGTAATAATGACAGACTTTAGTATTATACTCAATCACATTATACATATCTTATTTATGCCGTCACGTCTACAGTTTTTTTCGCAGGTGAAATATTTCAATTGCAATATATTATCTGAATGAGCTTTATTGCCAATGCTTACAATCAGTGGCGGTTCTAATTCCATAAGGGAGGCCCGTGCCTCTGTAGACATGTCCCTGGCCACCCCTGTGGCCCCCCTGCGCGGACCAAAAAAAAAAAGATCAATTATGAATTTATTATGATTTTACACGCGAGCGGAACTAACGCGACGGAACGTTCTACACGGGTAAATTAGAGCGGCGCCGGCCGCGTAAGTGACTCGTGTCTCGTTCGTTATGGAGTTTTTTTGTGCCAATAAAAGCGAACGTAACTTTAAGAAACTAATGAAAAAATGAATTGAAACTGAATAAAATGTCTTTGAAACTGAAAAAAAAATTTGCAACCAAAATGTTTTTAATACACTGCATGTTTTGCTAATTGTTTTCTCCATTTTCGTTCGCTGATTTGTAGGGATGGCTGACGCGAAACTAACGTTTCGACACTGTGTCGAGATCCCGAAGCGTAGATGTTTCGAAACACTGCTCCGAAATGTGATTCAATACACCTATGTCACGTGACTATGGCTAAACGAAGCTTCTGCGTGTTTCGACAGGTGGCATGCTTGCCGAGTCTGCGTTTGATTGACAGGGGCGGGAACAAACCACACAATCGCACATCTGTCTCAAATCCCACAAAGTTTAAAAGAGGAGTTAATGCACCTTCACTTCGTGGGTTTTTGTGAGAGGAGAAAGATTTTGAGATAGCATTTACGATACGACATTTATAAAAAAAAAATCTGTAAAAAAACAAACAAAAATGAGACCATTGTGGATTGATGCGTTTTATTAATTTTAATTTTTCATGACCAAAATAACCTAGTTATTATTATATATTATAGTTATATAGTGAGGTTGTTAAAAACTCTCCACATTAACAAAAACACAACATTTTTATTTTTTTAAATGGCTTGTTGTCAAAGTTGTTTTAGATAACATGTGCAATTGACCACTAGGTGTCACCGTGGAGACGGGTGTCGATATACAGTCGTGGCCAAAAGTTTTGAGAATTACATAAATATTGGAAATTGGAAAAGTTGCTGCTTAAGTTCTTATAATAGCAATTTGCATATACTCCAGAATGTTATGAAGAGTGATCAGATGAATTGCATAGTCCTTCTTTGCCATGAAAATTAACTTAATCCCAAAAAAACCTTTCCACTGCATTTCATTGCTGTCATTAAAGGACCTGCTGAGATCATTTCAGTAATCGTCTTGTTAACTCAGGTGAGAATGTTGACGAGCACAAGGCTGGAGATCATTATGCCAGGCTGATTGGGTTAGAATGGCAGACTTGACATGTTAAAAGGAGGGTGATGCTTGAAATCATTGTTCTTCCATTGTTAACCATGGTGACCTGCAAAGAAACGCGTGCAGCCATCATTGCGTTGCATAAAAATGGCTTCACAGGCAAGGATATTGTGGCTACTAAGATTGCACCTAAATCAACAATTTATAGGATCATCAGCAACTTCAAGGAAAGAGGTTCAATTCTTGTAAAGAAGGCTTCAGGGCGTCCAAGAAAGTCCAGCAAGTGCCAGGATCGTCTCCTAAAGAGGATTCAGCTGTGGGATCGGAGTGCCACCAGTGCTGAGTTTCGCCCATTTTCAAGGAAAGGTTTGTTTTTCTGAATGAAAGATCAAAAGGATAAACAATGCAGATTCATTTTCACAGCACATACTTAGTGGAGGGGACTGTACAAGTTCATGAGCAGATTTAACTTGCAGATACAACATTCAACCAGTATGAGGTGCTGGAACACAACTTTACCGTGCTCTCATGGCCTGATAGTCAGAGGACAAGAGGGGATTTTTAAAAAAGGCTAATTGAAATGTAAATTCTAATACAAATGTTATCAATGAAAGACTAAGAAACATGTGCTGATATAATGTTATGTAATTTGACACAACTTATTTTATAATCTTATTATTTTAGATTAAATTCCACACTCTGTCCACCTATCAGTAACGGCATGATTTTTTTTTCCTCATCTAGGCAATTATTTAAAGATATTTAATAGTATAAACTGAAAACATGTGGTTTGTGAAAGGTGTTATTAAACATGCCTAGTCTGTTTTCTCATTGCATTTACACAGTTTTGACCAGCAGGTGTCACCACCGGGCTGTGTTTCAATCGATTAGAAACAGTTGTTTTCTGAGTGTTTCGTCACTGAGACGCAAAATGGCGTATTTAATTTTTATTAACTTTGAAAACACATACAAAGATATTATGTCAATTTAGGTGCGTCGGTGTGATACGAGTACCTAGAATTCCCAAAACCAGCATATATTCTTCTCACGTATTATTATGTTGTCTGATCCAAATAACCACAAAGTCACTCAAATCTCCATGTACAATATTTATTTTATGTAAAACCATACATAACATACGTGTCGTGTTTACATACTACACGTTAAGTAATAATTCCACATTTCATTAGGAATTATTTCATTAATTCTAGGCCAAAACATTGTGCTGTTGGGGGGACCAATATGAACCAAGACCCATAATCAAAGTTGAAATCATTTGAGAGAAAGATATTTTACTTGATAAAGTGTTTCTGCACCTCATTTACAATACAATCTGTGAGACAGATTACAATAAAGAGTAAACTCATGACAGGCATAATAATATGGGATAATAATATGCAAAATCAATACAAGACGTCATATTAATAAAAGTATAAGATAAAACCCCTTAATTGCCCTTTAGTTTTGGAGTGTCTGATCATCAGTTTTGTATTATGGCATCAGTAATGATGGCATCTTTTTCCAGGTCCACAGTGATTTTCTTGCCAACCAGTTTGAAGATGTTTTCCGGTCTCATGCCGTGCGGTTCGGACACTTTTACTGTCAGCATGTCGAGAGTTAACATCTGACCCTTCTGCAATGGTTTCTGGGCCACCACTGACTTACCCAACTGCAAGAAAGGAGATAAAGAATTGGGCAAAAGCCACCTATTGATTTTGAACAAAGAATGAACGGTATATCTGACCTTGCTGTGACAGGAAGCCTCACAGGGCAGCATCTGTTTGATCGGCGAGCCCCTTGCCATCTCCACCATCCTGATGGCTTTCACCAGCTCCGCCAGCTCCGCCGGCTCCAGTGATGCTGCGTGGTCGCTGCCTTTCCAGCTCTTATCCAGGGTCACATGACGCTCCAGGACCTTTGCCCCAAGTGCCACAGCAGCCACAGACACATGGATACCCGCCTCATGTCCAGAGTAGCCAATGGGAATGTCTGGAAACTCCTTCTGGAACTCCTGCGTAGGAAAAGGGAAACTTCTCAGCTACTACTAAAAAATTAAGCATTTTATTCAGTAATTTATGAGCATTATGATTAAAGCTATTTATGTCTTACAGGGATCAGGCTGAGGTTGACATGCTCTATCGGCAGCGGATAAGCGCTGGTGCACTGCAGGAACGTGAAATTGGGATTGTGCTTCTTGACGGTTTGGTAAACGCAACGCATGGTCTCCATAGACTGCATTCCACTAGAAATCACCATGGGACGACCTACACAAACATGCCAAAATGTTAGCTTCAAGAAATGGCTGCTTCTGGGAGAACATAAGATCAACGTTTTAGTAATTAATTCTGAGTTCACACAGCCAGTCCATCATGAATCCACACCAGGATTTCTGGGTTTCATTCGCTCTGCTCTCTGGCCAATCAGAACTCTCAATACATAATTTCTCAATCATACAGAATAACTGACTTCAAATGCACAAGGGAAGCTTCCTAGATTCAGTTCTCATTCTGTGAGTCACGGTGGATAGTGTCTGAGATGTTATGTTATTGGAACATTTTAACAAGTTGTCAAAGGAGAGCAAGTTTTAAACTCTCTCAAGCTTCTGGACTTGAAATGGGCATCAACGTCAGTGAGTTTTACCCTTTTTGGCAGTTTTCTCCAGGTAAGGGATATTGTTGGTGTCAGCTGAGGCAACTTTGAAAAACGGCACATTGATTTCATGAAGAAATTCCACAGCCATCTGATTGAGGTAGGAAGAGGAAAAGTTATGAGATACATTTCAATCTACTGAGGCTCTGAGGGACATTTGCAAATCATAATGTATGTCAACATGCATTTATTCTCCTGCTATAATAAACAACCAGACCCTCTTTCATTTGTTCACCTCATCCATCCCTGATGCAGTAAAGAAGATGCCAACTTCGTTGGCGTACTGTTGCAGCTCTCTGTACTGCTGGTGACTGAACTCCAGATGGTGCTTATGAGCCCCGTAGGTCGGGCCCCAGGCGTGAGGGGACGTGTAGGGACGCTCCAGAGCCTGCTTGGTGAATCTGTGTTCGATCTCGCTCTTTTGAAACTTGGCACAATCCGCACCACAGTCCTGAATGGATGTAGAAGTGGATTTTGAAATGAAATTACCATGGTGCAGGTGAGTTAGACAGGACTTACACAGAACACGTTTTTGTGGTTAAAACATGAGATGAAGGTTAGGAAATTGCAAGGTCTAGAGACTCATTTTTTTATAGCCTACTTATTTTAACTTTTGCGGCACGTTTTTTAGAATGCAGTGTCATGCATGCAAAAGGCGTGAGAAATGCAGTTAAAGACTTCCGTCTAGCACGTTTACGTTGAAAAACAATGGAAAAGTAGCACAGTGAGATGTGAAAATGCATTCTGTGTGAACGGCCCTTTCAGGCCATTCTGTTTAGAAAAAAAATAGTCAGGTAAGAAAATACAGGAAAATCATCAATATAAATAATTTAACTTAAATTTGTCTTTTAATTTGTAATTTTTATATATGCAAACTGTGGTTTTTGGGGTTCCCCTGCTCGCGCTAACATTGACATCTATATATCTCACTGCCCCCCCCCCCCCTCAGTGGTTTGAAACATGAAAAGAACCGACATCAACACGGTATCAGACTTCACATCTGATAAAGCAGTACTTTACCTTGGCCATCCGGATCATTTTTTTGGCGATTTCCATGTCTCCCTGATGGTTCTGTCCAATCTCGGCGATGATAAAACAGGGGTTGGAACCCCCGATTTTTCTTCCAGGACAAAGTTCAAACTCCGCAGACATTTTATCAGACTAATTTTGTGATGATTCAGAGGCTGGAGATGTGATCACCGGTGTGCTGACATCAAGCAAAGGGGCTAGAAACAAGGGCACGGTATAATTTAAAGAGATACAAGTGCTCCACCCTGTCTGTTGCCAACCTCCGCCCACAAACCCACATAGTGCATTTATCAATATATAGTTAGTAATAAAAAATGTAGTTAGTAATGTGATCTAGATTACTTATTTTAGGTAATGTATTCTGATTACTTTTTAGATTACTTTTGACTTGACTCGTTTATCACATTGATTTAGGATGTTGTTCCATATTGACATAAATATACATATATACATATTCATACATATATATATATATATATATATATATATAATCAATAAAAAACCAACCAAAATACAAATTTGTTTGCTATTTATATAAAGACTATTTTAAAGGTCACCGAAATCTGCTTCATGATTTACATAAAACCAATGCAATAATTTATAATGAAAGCTTTTAATATTTAAACTATTTAGAAGTTATTTAAAATATTACAACTATTTATAAATATTAAAAGCAAGGGGAGGGAAAATGAAAAGTTGGCAAACTGCACAACTGTAGGGTTTTTTGGGGTCGGGCTCTCCAACACATTGTATGTGGAACCACCGGGCACACATATCACACTGGATCTGTATCAACAAAGATAATAATAATTCAGCAACATTTTCGGGGTGAAAATGAGATACATATACATGGTTGAGCTGCAAAAGCTGTCATTGATGTTTGGAGCGCTAAATTAATGTCCAGGTAAAAGTTCATGCTTTTTCGTTGTTTTGTTTCACACACCGTTCATGGGTTGAAGCTCTTAATTTTGAGCTCTGAGAGTGCACCAGATTGATGAATTTAACCTTAATATGTACAAGATTTCCCCCCCAAGAGGGCCAGAGGTCCACCCACCATAGTTTTAGCAGGTGGACTTACATGTGAGTAAAGCTGTTAACAGTAAATTAAAATGGCAAAATAGATTTGGCCATTTGGCTAAACATTGTAAAATGTTTACAATGTCTGGCTCCAGACATCAGAACACTTCAGGACAAAAATGTCCAACAAAGCACCGTAAAAGTCCTTTTATCTGATAGTGCGTTAAAAGATTTATGTCATATATACATGCAAGTTACACCAGGTCAGATTAGAGTTTACGAGAAAGAATTTATTTTGATGCCTTTATATATAAAACATTTGTCCATTTCGTGAGAAAGGAAGTAGTGAGAAGCCACTGAAATTCAAAGGCACAATTATGAGAAAAAAAGTCACCATTGTGAGATACAAAATGTCTTTTTTATTATGAAATAAAATGGGTTCTCATGGAAATAGGGCTAAAACTTGCTATACAGTGCCAAAAGTTAAAAAATGATGAATATATATATATATATATATTTTTTTTTTTTTCTGAAAAATGTATAAATTAAGTACGTTTTTGCAGAAAAAACAATGTTTTTTTTTCTGATGTGAGACTTTTATTTCGAAGGGCGTGCGTGAAAGCTTTTGACACTTCTGTCAGACAAACAATGTGTTTTCCTGATTCAGTATCTGCATCAGATAAAGTGTTGTCAGGCTATATTTAAGTGTCATTCATTTTGTAACTTGTTATTTTGTAATAACAAAACCTCAGAAAAACTAAACTTTCCTGTCCTGTCAGCCGTTATGCTGTGCTCGTAGCGCGCACTCTTCAGTTGCACGCGCAAACGTGGCAGCGCGCGCTGTGTATTACTTTTATATAACAATTTTTTCAACCTTTACACTGCTAGATTGTTAGCCAGAAGAAGCTTTTACATTCATGGCATGCCCAAAGTACTTGTTTTTATTATTAGTATGTCCTAAACCCAATCACATGCTCTTCACCACAATGCTAACCTCCAAAAACACTAACAGACCGAAACTCTTTTAAATAACATTTTGTTTCAAGATTTACTCTTCCTATCTTGTCCTGTGCAAAGCATGATGAAAAGGGGAAATCCTGTTCCTAGTTTCTGTCCTGCTATTTTAACGCAACTAAAATCGTTTATCACAACTGAATGAATCATGTTGGATTAACTTAATTTACTTAAGTAAACGGAACAAGCATCAAATGTTAATTTTGGCCTACTTAACTGAAACATGTTCTTTCAAAATGAAAATATTGAGTTGAGCCAAAACGCATCTGATTCAAGTCAGTTTAACACAATGCAATTGTGTTTGAATGAGAAACCCAAATCAATGGTGTTAAATGAAAATGATTTTTTAAATAAACTGAACAATATCGTAAAATCATTTTTTTGAGTCTACCAACTTAGCCTACTAACTTTATTGTATTAGCAAAATCTAGTTTGGGACTCGAATTTAATAATTATTTAACATTTATATGTAACCTAACATTTTTTTTTTTAGGTTAAACCAGTTTAGAACCGCTGATCTATGGTCAGGAGAAAAATAATCTTTAGATATTTATACTTTTGCAGGTACCGTAATTGACACTTTTTTTATAGTGGGTTAAACCTATATCATATATCATGTGCCTGTTGTGGTTAAAGTCCATCCAAACAAACAGTATTTTACGGTGGGTGGAATGACAAAGATGTGCAGATCATTTTAGGGAAGCTCAAACATCTGTTAAACAAATTTAAATGATTGTGGATCATTTTTTTAAAGTCAACATCACAAAGTCCACATATGGCATCCAATTTTATGGGCTCATCTCTATCCCATATTTACAATTAACATTGGCTGCTATCTATTATTACTGTTGTAAATGTACATTACATGTCTTATAGTAGGCACTAAAAGCAGCAACATTCACACGCAAATGAACATGGGGCCACTGCGATACAGTGATACATTACTCACATTGTGCAATCATTGCAGCCACAATTCAAACACTGGAACTGATATTATTATTAGGCTAAAAATGTCTGTCCAACCAAGACTCAACGGTAAAAACCACTCAAATTTAATCAATCATTTCACTCAAATATTACTGTACGTTTATTACACTTAAGGCAAGACCCTACAAAAGTTTTCATGCAGTGGTTAATTTGTATCTGTGGATTACAGTCACGGTGGCCTTAACACTTGACACACAAACCTCAAGAACGCTGGCAATCAACAAATGTACTAAAAAGATGAGCGTTTTACACCACAGCACAACAAATAACTACCTAACATAGGCAGACCTAACATAATAATGAAACATTTTAAAATGAAAATGAACCCTATAACGGTAAACATAATTTATTCATTCTGCAATGCATGCTGGGAACTCACAAACTCTTAACATTTCAGCAATATGTGTTTGGGAAAACATTTGAGGGAATTCTGTTGGGGAAAAATTGCATTTCTTAGTGTTTGAGACTCGAAAGGTTTGGAAAACTTGAAAACAAGTTGTTTTTTTTTACATCTTTAAAAGCCGTTTTATCAAAATCAATGTCATGAATCTCAACTTCACTTACCAAACTTTACAATTTTATTCCAAACTCTATTTTGAAGGGGTTTTTTTTGTTAACATATCATTTCCCTGATTTTAAACATTTTATTCCTAAAAATTTTTTTTTTCTATGGACTGTTGACTGTATTTTCTGAGTGATAAAAAGATATATCAAAAATTCCGGTAGTTTTTGTTTTTATGTCTTTTATTTTGTAATTTTGCATATGTTTCCTGCTGAATGCTTGTCGTGTGATTCCCTGTTCCCATAATGTGATCATATCTCGCGCTTCCCAAGTCTTGTGTGTGTCAGATTCTGGTTAAGTGTGCCGTTTTCTCATTGGTTCCTTGTTAATCATTAGTCTGTGTATAAATTGGCCTCATATTTCATTGTTCTTGATCTAGCTTTGTCCCTGTAACTGCTCTTTTGTGAGTCCATGTCAAGTCCAGGTTTATGTTAAAGTTTTGGAGAATCTGATTTCCCATTCAAAAAGATAGGAGCTGTACTTGCATGACTGAAATCGCTGCCTGACAGGCGTTTCAAAGATGGCCGCCGAGTGACATGACTTGTCTGAAAGGGACTTTGATTATATTTAGCAACTATTAATCCAGTATTAAGAGGTTGTTGTTTCAACTTGATTCTCTGAGTTAAAACAACTGTTACATTATGGAAAAAATTTTCTCAGGCATTTGAGGTTTCAAAATTAAACCGTAAAACACAAAATTGTCATTTACTTTCATTTTTAATACAGGTTAGGTTATAGAATGAAGCCTTGGGGTTTTTATTTGAAATATTTCATGATAATTTAAGGTACAGTCAAATTATAGGGTGGATTGACACTATGTGTTTATCAGGACATTGTGCTAAAATAATCTTTAGATATTTATACTTTTGCAGGTACCGTAATTGACACTTTTTTTTTTTTATAGTGGGTTAAACCTATATCATATATCATATGCCTGTTGTGGTTAAAGTCCATCCAAACAAACAGTATTTTACGGTGGGTGGAATGACAAAGATGTGCAGATCATTTTAGGGAAGCTCAAACATCTGTTAAACAAATTTAAATGATTGTGGATCATTTTTTTAAAGTCAACATCACAAAGTCCACATATGGCATCCAATTTTATGGGCTCATCTCTATCCCATATTTACAATTAACATTGGCTGCTATCTATTGTTACTGTTGTAAATGTACTTTACATGTCTTATAGTAGGCACTAAAAGCAACAACATTCACACGTAAATGAACATGGGGCCACTGCGATACAGTGATACATTACTCACATTGTGCAATCATTGCAGCCACAATTCAAACACTGGAACTGATATTATTATTATTATTAGGCTAAAAATGTCTGTCCAACCAAGACTCAACGGTAAAAACCACTCAAATTTAATCAATCATTTCACTCAAATATTACTGTACGTTTATTACACTTAAGGCAAGACCCTACAAAAGTTTTCATGCAGTGGTTAATTTGTATCTGTGGATTACAGTCACGGTGGCCTTAACACTTGACACACAAACCTCAAGAACGCTGGCAATCAACAAATGTACTAAAAAGATGAGCGTTTTACACCACAGCACAACAAATAACTACCTAACATAGGCAGACCTAACATAATAATGAAACATTTTAAAATGAAAATGAACCCTATAACGGTAAACATAATTTATTCATTCTGCAATGCATGCTGGGAACTCACAAACTCTTAACATTTCAGCAATATGTGTTTGGGAAAACATTTGAGGGAATTCTGTTGGGGAAAATTGCATTTCTTAGTGTTTGAGACTCGAAAGGTTTGGAAAACTTGAAAAGTTTTTTTTTTTACATCTTTAAAAGCCGTTTTATCAAAATCAATGTCATGAATCTCAACTTCACTTACCAAACTTTACAATTTTATTCCAAACTCTATTTTGAAGGTTTTTTTTTTGTTAACATATCATTTCCCTGATTTTAAACATTTTATTCCTAAAAATTTTTTTTTTCTATGGACTGTTGACTGTATTTTCTGAGTGATAAAAAGATATATCAAAAATACCGGTAACACTTTATTTTATTAATGTGTCCTTGTTACACTTGTTACATGTATTTACTATAGTAATAACCATAAATTAGGCATAATTACATAACCCTAAACCAAACCCCAATCCTTTCCTAACCCTAAAGTAAGAACATGTACATAATTAATATTACTCAGCACTTATTTGTATGTCAGAGTATAGTTCACACGATCAATATTGGGGGAGATCTGTTAGTTTTGTTATGTTGGAATTTAAAAGTGTTTCTGTTTGAAAAGCAAGAGGATTGAGTTGCGGATTCTAAATGCGATGGTTTTAATGGTTTCGGTTTCTTTTTGCAGTACTTTTCTTTCTCAGTACTCATGGGTTTCTAAACTTAAATGGATTGAAGCGATCCGTTTGCTCAGTTGAAATGAGTATCGTAACTCTTTCAGTTTTATAATGTATGAATTCACCTTTAGATTAGATATACTGTATAAGAAACAATGCAAACAATAAATAAATGTTCATTAACCGTGAACAATCTTTAACGTAAACTATTGCAAGTCATGGTTTGACGGGACGAGAACGCATATAGTCTTCAGGTTATTTAACCCAAAAAAGTTATTCTTTCTGGTTTCACAGGTTTTGTTTTAATGTCTTTTATTTTGTAATTTTGCATATGTTTCCTGCTGAATGTTTGTCGTGTGATTCCCTGTTCCCATAATGTGATCATATCTCGCGCTTCCCAAGTCTTGTGTGTGTCAGATTCTGGTTAAGTGTGCCGTTTTCTCATTGGTTCCTTGTTAATCATTAGTCTGTGTATAAATTGGCCTCATATTTCATTGTTCTTGATCTAGCTTTGTCCCTGTAACTGCTGTTTTGTGAGTCCATGTCAAGTCCAGGTTTATGTTAAAGTTTTGGAGAATCTGATTTCCCATTCAAAAAGATAGGAGCTGTACTTGCGCTGCCTGACAGGCGTTTCAAAGATGGCCGCCGAGTGACATGACTTGTCTGAAAGGGACTTTGATTATATTTAGCAACTATTAATCCAGTATTAAGAGGTTGACTGAGAAAGCCACGGAGGAGAGTAAAGCAGGAGACAAATGATTATAAAAATGAGTATGGTTTATTGAATAAGCTCAAAAAGATAGGAGCTATACTTGCATGACTGAAATAGCATGTTCCTTTGTTTGAATTTCCCGCCACAATCTGTTACCATGGATACTTTACTAATCATTTCACCTGATTCTCATCACTAATCTCGTTATCCCCCTGCTCTCTGTATATATAAGTTCAGTTCTGTTAATTCGTCTTTGTCTGGTATTGTACGTCATTATTTGTGTTCCTCTGTCTTCGTTGGATATACCTGTCTGGATAAATAAAGTTTACTTGTTTATATAATCTTCTTCATTGTCGTGTGTATTTACACAGCTGAGCATGACACTATCTCCTGATCAACACACAGTGTCAACCACCCTATAATTTGCCTGTACCTTAAATCATCATATAATGTTTCAAATATTCAAAAAACCCCAAGGCTTCATTCTATAACCTAACCTGTTTTAAAAACAATAGTAAACAACTATTTTGTGTTTTAAGGTTTCATTTTGAAACCTCAAATGCCTGAGAAAATTTTTTCCATAATGTAACAGTTGTTTTAACTCAGAGAATCAAGTTGTAACAACAAATGTTCATTAATTAAAAAACTTGTAAAACACAACTTTTTGAGTTGAAACAACGAATATCTCTATGTTGAGTTGACTCACATTTTTAAGGCAGCAGGTGAACTTTCGTCTCTAAGTTTAACAGACTTGAAATGTTTTACAGTGCACTGTAATTATTCGTAATGAACATTTGTTGTTTCAACTTGATTCTCTGAGTTAAAACAACTGTTACATTATGGAAAAAATTTTCTCAGGCATTTGAGGTTTCAAAATGAAACCTTAAAACACAAAATTTTACTTTCATTTTTAAAACAGGTTGGTTAGAATGAAGCCTTGGGGTTTTTATTTGAAATATTTCATGATAATTTAAGGTACAGTCAAATCATAGAGCAGGTTGACACTATGTGTTGATCAGGAGATTGTGCTTCAGCCCATGTGTCATAAAAACATGTCACAGGATTCAGAATTTTCTCATCTTTGCTTTCTATTTGTCTGTGTGGGTTTGTGGTCTGAAATAAACAAATGAATTAATTATAGATATTAAACTGGTGCACCAATATAACTTTCATTACTCGTGAGAAAAATCACTCTGAATTGTACATTAACTAAATAAATGTTTTATATGTGAATGTAAGCAGTTCACATTAAATTTCAAGCAGTCAAATTTAACATTTAAACACCAGTTAAAAGAAATGATCACACATGTTTCATGAGCATTAGTTTCCACATGATTTATTTGTACCTTTAATTATTAACTTATTTCACCACTATTTTGATGATCTACTAAATGACAAAAGGTTATTAAAAATATCAAGACGAAGTCTGAGCACTAAAACATTTGCGACTGAGCTTATTCAATAAACCATACTCATTTTTATAATCATTTGTCTCCTGCTTTACTCTCCTCCGTGGCTTTCTCAGTCAACCTCTTAATACTGGATTAATAGTTGCTAAATATAATCAAAGTTCCTTTCAGACAAGTCATGTCACTCGGCGGCCATCTTTGAAACGCCTGTCAGGCAGCGATTTCAGTCATGCAAGTACAGCTCCTATCTTTTTGAATGGGAAATCAGATTCTCCAAAAGTTTAACATAAACCTGGACTTGACATGGACTCACAAAACAGCAGTTACAGGGACAAAGCTAGATCAAGAACAATGAAATATGAGGCCAATTTATACACAGACTAATGATTAACAAGTCAAGGAGAGAAAAAATGTTATTTCTTTTGTGTTTTTGCACACAATCAATATTGGAGGAGATCTGTTAGTTTTGTTATGTTGGAATTTAAAAGTGTTTCTGTTTGAAAAGCAAGAGGATTGAGTTGCGGATTCTAAATGCGATGGTTTTAATGGTTTCGGTTTCTTTTTGCAGTACTTTTCTTTCTCAGTACTCATGGGTTTCTAAACTTAAATGGATTGAAGCGATCCGTTTGCTCAGTTGAAATGAGTATCGTAACTCCTTCAGTTTTATAATGTATGAATTCACCTTTAGATTAGATATACTGTATAAGAAACAATGCAAACAATAAATAAATGTTCATTAACCGTGAACAATCTTTAACGTAAACTATTGCAAGTCGTGGTTTGACGGGACGAGAACGCATATAGTCTTCAGGTTATTTAACCCAAAAAAGTTATTCTTTCTGGTTTCACAGTTTTTGTTTTCATGTCTTTTATTTTGTAATTTTGCATATGTTTCCTGCTGAATGCTTGTCGTGTGATTCCCTGTTCCCATAATGTGATCATATCTCGCGCTTCCCAAGTCTTGTGTGTGTCAGATTCTGGTTAAGTGTGCCGTTTTCTCATTGGTTCCTTGTTAATCATTAGTCTGTGTATAAATTGGCCTCATATTTCATTGTTGTTGATCTAGCTTTGTCCCTGTAACTGCTGTTTTGTGAGTCCATGTCAAGTCCAGGTTTATGTTAAAGTTTTGGAGAATCTGATTTCCCATTCAAAAAGATAGGAGCTGTACTTGCATGACTGAAATCGCTGCCTGACAGGCGTTTCAAAGATGGCCGCCGAGTGACATGACTTGTCTGAAAGGAACTTTGATTATATTTAGCAACTATTAATCCAGTATTAAGAGGTTGTTGTTTCAACTTGATTCTCTGAGTTAAAACAACTGTTACATTATGGAAAAAATTTTCTCAGGCATTTGAGGTTTCAAAATTAAACCTTAAAACACAAAATTGTCGTTTACTTTCATTTTTAATACAGGTTATGTTATAGAATGAAGCCTTGGGGTTTTTATTTGAAATATTAGTGGTGAAATAAGTTAATAATTAAAGGTACAAATAAATCATGTGGAAACTAATGCTCATGAAACATGTGTGTGATAATTTATTTAAACTGGTGTTTAAATGTTAAATTTGACATTTGTCTGCTTGAAATTTAAAGTCAACTGCTTACATTCAGAGTGATTTTTCTCACGAGTAATGAAAGTTATGTTGGTGCACCAGTTTAATATCTATAATTAATTCATTTGTTTATTTCAGACCACAAACCCACACAGACAAATAGAAAGCAAAGATGAGAAAATTCTGAATCCTGTGACATGTTTTTATGACACATGGGGTGAAGCACAATCTCCTGATCAACACATAGTGTCAACCTGCTCTATGATTTGACTGTACCTTAAATCATCATATAATGTTTCAAATATTTAAAAAACCCCAAGGCATCATTCTAACCTAACCTGTTTTAAAAACAATAGTAAACAACAATTTTGTGTTTTAAGGTTTCATTTTGAAACCTCAAATGCCTGAGAAAAATGTTTCCATAATGTAACAGTTGTTTTAACTCAGAGAATCAAGTTGTAACAACAAATGTTCATTAATTAAAAAACTTGTAAAACACAACTTTTTGAGTTGAAACAACGAATATCTGTATGTTGAGTTGACTCACATTTTTAAGGCAGCAGGTGAACTTTCGTCTCTAAGTTTAACAGACTTGAAACGTTTTACAGTGCACTGTAATTATTCGTAATGAACATTTGTTGTTTCAACTTGATTCTCTGAGTTAAAACAACTGTTACATTATGGAAAAATTTTTCTCAGGCATTTGAGGTTTCAAAATTAAACCTTAAAACACAAAATTGTTGTTTACTTTCATTTTTAATACAGGTTAGGTTAGAATGATGCCTTGGGGTTTTTATTTGAAATATTTTATGATGATTTAATGTACTTGCATGACTGAAATAGCGGCCTGACAGGCGTTTCAAAGATGGCCGCCGAGTGACATGACTTGTCTGAAAGGGACTTTGATTATATTTAGCAACTATTAATCCAGTATTAAGAGGTTGACTGAGAAAGCCACGGAGGAGAGTAAAGCAGGAGACAAATGATTATAAAAATGAGTATGGTTTATTGAATAAGCTCAGTCGCGAATGTTTTAGTGCTCAGACTTCGTCTTGATATTTTTAATAACCTTTTGTCATTTAGTAGATCATCAAAATAGTGGTGAAATAAGTTAATAATTAAAGGTACAAATAAATCATGTGGAAACTAATGCTCATGAAACGTGTGTGATCATTTCTTTTAACTGGTGTTTAAATGTTAAATTTGACTGCTTGAAATTTAATGTGAACTGCTTACATTCACATATATAAACATTTATTTAGTTAATGTACAATTCAGAGTGATTTTTCTCATGAGTAATGAAAGTTATGTTAGTGGACCAGTTTAATATCTATAACTTACTTAATATCCCTGAAATAATAGCTTGTTGAAAATAACAAAAAATATACTTAAAATAACACATATTTTATAACTTTTTTATTATATATTACAAAAAGATCAGAAAGTTTGATAAACACCATTTATTTGAAATTAGCATTTTTCTTTGTATCAATTTAATGCATCCTTGCTGAATGTGTCAGTTTCTTTAAAACAAATCTTAATGACCCCAAACTTTTGAAAAGTACAATGCACTCATAAACAGAATCACACCTTAAACATTACTGATTCATTTTAGTGATTCCTAAACTATCAAAAATATAATAAGTATTGTTTTAACTGTTATAGTTAATGGAAAACTACTGCTGTAAAACCCTGTCCTTGATGACATTGAAATGAGAACAATGTGCTTTCACACCAAGATTAAACAAACCATAAAATCATGTGCAACAAGAAAATGAGTATTGTATTTGAATAAATGAGTAAATATACAGAGAGATGAAGTGAAGAGATAAACCGACCCACAAAGGTGTTCAGATCAGATGCCTTGTTCTCACAGCGACACTAACTGACTATTTAAACAGAAACTTGAATTCGTTCTAAAAATGAGCCCTGTCAATGCGATCCTGGTACACATGTGACATGCTCTTTTTCTCCAGTGTCAGAATGTACTCGGCAAACTCCCGAATGGCTCCGTGGCCAGCGGGTCTTTGACAGATGTATTTAGCCGCAATGAGATCAGCCACAGGTGCGTCACATGGGACGCCGTTCAGCCCCACCTGAGACAGGATATCTACGTCTTCAGCTTCTGAGCCTGTAGTAATAAATTTGTGGATTATTTTCCCTGTGCTTGCAGGTTTATTTACACCATTCGTCTGGACGTTCGTGTATCTTACAGTGTAAAACGTTGCGAAATGGTCTAGAGCCAAGCTTTACCTGTCAGCCTATGGAATAATTCATTAATAAAAGAGCTCAAATTTGTTTGAGTAATTTCACATGTGAAGGTCACTAAAAAACACTCACCCATGAAGGCCACCTCATCCCACCGGAGGTTTTTCTCTCTCATCAGCCGCTCCACCTCAAGCCCTATCTGCTGCTCTCCGATCCTGAGGACACATCTGGCCTGCTGGGCCACTTTCTCCAGGAGACCCCTGGACAGTGGCTCATTTACGCTGGATATGAGGATTACCTAATGAAAGTTTTGAAACATGGAAATCAAATGTTCTTCTGCTCTTAATGTTGCGTGCTATTGAAAATAATAGATGTATGAATAAATAAAATGGATTGTGAATGGGTGTTCATCGGTGTTGCTACACTATATAAAAAAAAGTGAAATTAACGGCAGCTGTGGTTGCCAGAACTTTACTTTATGAGACTTAAAGGCACAATATGTGATTTTCTCCACTAGAGCTCGCCTATTCAAAACAAAGGCGTAGCTTGATGACACCGAGATTGAGCGTGGAATCATGGGAGATGAAGTCTTCACCTCACAGTCGGTGGAAAAGAATCGGGACGGGACTTGGGAGATCATGGATGATTATGAACGTTACTGTAGAACAGTGGTTCTTAACCTGGGTTCGATCGAACCCCAGGGGTTCGGTGAGTCAGTCTCAGGGGTTCGGCGGAGGTCAAGACACACACGATTCATATGATTTGTGATGACACGCCCCGCTTTTTCCTTCGGTAAATGCGCATATGAAACTGGTGGGGTTCAGTACCTCCAACAAGGTTAAGAACCACCGCTGTAGAACGAAGCAGAGCAGGGCCGAGTGTTGTAGAGCTGAACGAGGCTGCTGGAGCGATTGCTAATGAGAGACAAACGTGACACACGTCTCGAGAGCAGTGGAACTTTTATTATGCCGCGGTCGCCGCTTCCGCTTCTTCCGGTCAAGGTTATGTGGGGTAACTGCAGCGTTTATGTTTATCATATTAGATCAATTTGAGTGAGTTGAAAATAATATCACAACGTTACTCTGAGCGTTCACTCGGCCGCTGCTATGAGACTTTTGTTGCACACTACAGTAAGCTAGATTGATATTCGAATATCATATTAATATATAATAAAGCGTTTTTGGTGTTTCCATGGCTTCTACTAAATAAAACAGAAATCAAGTGTAACGCAGGTATAGTGTTGCCAAGTTCACGGTTTTGTCTTGGAGTTGGGCTACTTTAACACTGTATGTTGTTTTTACATTTACATTTAATCATTTGGCAGAAGCTTTTATCCAAAGCGACTTACAAACGATGAAAATAAACAAGCGATTCTTCATGAAGCGGAAAATAGACACAGGAAGTGCTCACAACTCAAGTTTCACACATTTTTTCAACACCTTTTTTTGAGACATTTTTTATGTGTGCAAGTTGAAGTGACTCTAAATGATATGATGATTAGAATTTTACAAGGAGAACCCCGCCAAAAACACGATTTTTACTGGGGGACCCTTCCCTGAAACGTGCTTGGGCTTGTTTCGGGCTAGTTTTGAATAGTAATTGTGTGTGAAAACCTGGCAACCCTGCGCAGGTATGATGTCACTGATAGGTGACGCACGGACACAATATATAACATTGCTTTAGTGGTTTCTGGATATTTTAATCCAAAAATCTTACATATTGTGCCTTTAAATTTTACCGTTAAAATGAACACATTTTTTTTTACTATGTATAGGTACTATACCCCATTATTTGTGCCAGCCTACATGACTGTACCTCTATATCTTCTCTTTGCAGCATCAGTATGCCTGCCACGTCTCGCGCATTGATGGCCACAAGGTCCTCCCCCGAAACCGATGTGTAAATCTCACAATTCGTCAAACATCCAGACACCTTACACAGAAACAGCCTGACCGCCGCCTTCTCCTCTTGGCCGAAGTAGCCAAACCTGCAGAAAAGGGCTGCATTTATATCTTCATTATTTTGTTTTGCACAGCCAGAGTTTGTTGAAATATCCCACCTCAGAACTCTCTGCTCAGCGACGGGCCAGTCGATGTCCACGTCGATATCAACGCTGTGCTCAGGCAGCATCTCATAGTAAGCGATTTTGTCCAACTAAAACATACAGATCAGATCAAAATATCGTTTGAGGTCTCTGGGTCATGTTGATTTCTCAATTTACAAAATGTTTTGCATTTAGTTCTCCCGTTAAAGCTGATGGGAAGTATATGAAAATTTAGACTTTTGTACTTTATTTTAGTCTGCTTCACATGCGAAGGACTGGTTGTGATATCAGTGATTATTAAATCTTTTTCTAAGTAAATTATCAAATCAATAAATTATAATGTCAAAAAAAAAATTTTCAAAGAAAAATCTTTCATGCAAAAATGCAAACATTGTAAGATGAACACAGAAAAAATATTTAAAGGCAAACTTTTTTTGTGCCGCTTCTTACTCTGAACTTTTACCTTTTCCACAAATTTTTGTATTTTCAATTTTTTTTATACTTTCTACAAACTTTTTGTATCTGCAGTGTTTTTAACATTGATAACATCAATCAAGGGACAAGCATTCTTCAAATGGTTTATATTATTCATTAATTATTTTGATTAGTTTTTTTTCCCATTCAGATTAATTTGGATTGTGGATAATGCTTAGCCTCGGAATAAAAGCAATAAAAATTAAATAAATATATAACTGTCATATAGCATATGAAAGGGGACAAGCCAAGGGGCTTCTCAGGCACTTGAAAAATAATAATAAAAAAAGAAATGCATATTATAAAATAGTATAAAATGTTAAATAAAATTTATATTATGCCTTTAGATGGTGTTTCTAGGGTAATTATATTAATTCATTCTAATTTATTCTAATAGGGACAGATTTGTCACCACATTTGGAAAATGACCCACCTTTGTGAGGCCGTTTTCCAGGTCTTTTCTCTTATAGAAATAGAAAGAGCCATTTTCATAGAGTTCCCCATCCCAGTCTTGGCGTCGAGGTCTGTGCGCAACATCAATGTTCAGAGGAGTCGGATTCTTATCCCCTAATTACAATTAAAAACGTGTGAATCTTCAGATGTAGTTCCTGCTATTATCATAGTGACAGGGTTAGACGCCAAACAGATGCAAGATATGATACCAAAGTACTTTTGTTTTTAACATATGCTTTTATGTGATCATGAAGGACTGTGTCATAAACATCAATTGGAAAGTCCTTATCTGCCTAGTAACAAAATAAAGATTTCACACAAAGCAAAAATCTGCATTTGTTTTCTTTGTGAGATTGTGAGATGTCCGTACCTTTCTCGCTCACCTCCTCCCACCGAAACTGGTGTCTGCGCACCACTGAAAACACATAGTCACAACCCTGTTCGGTGATCATCTGCAGGGCTTCTCTGATATGATGAGGGTGCAGGCATGGAGACGTAGCCTGAATATGACAGACAATGTCCACCTCTGAAACACAGAGAGAAAATAAATGATGAGTAAATAGTCTTAAATGGTTTCTTTTAATTGTTTGTAATTGCTCCAGTTCTCCCTCTTTAAGTTACACAAATTCTGCTTATAAAACATCTGAACAATATGTTAAATATCATTTTCTCTGTGAATTATAATTCATACTTTTTGCTTCCTAAAATATTTAAAATTACATTTATTTCAATGAGAAACTACATTCAAAAATTCTTAAAAGGTTTCATTGTTAAGTATACTATAAAAGTATATTCTTTTTCTGTTCAAATGACGAAAAAACTGTTTTGTTTGTTTTAGGCTGACCACATGTTACATTAATATTCCTATGTATTCACGCCCAAATCATACACCTTTATTATACATCATATGTGATTTAGCAGCAACAAGAAGTTTCAGCATTTCATGTTTCCATGTCAATTTTATATATATATATATATATATATATCCTACACACTCAGAGAAAATTTTGAATAATATTATAGGAATTTATAGAAAATATTATAGTGTTTTTGAACCATACTATAGTAATTTGTTGTGCTAATTCTATAGTTGTTGTGGTAATACAGAATAACTATATAAACAAATTATTTGACCAAATGACCCAATACTGTAAGTTTTTATATTATACTACATTGAATACACAACAGTTTACCGTAGTAAAAACTAAAGTGTCCTACAGCATTTATTACACTTCACTATAGTTAATACTACAGTATGCTGTAGCTGTGTGGTAAATACATACAGTATACTACAATTTACTATAGTATTTTTTCATGTGGGGTCATACTTGAAATACAAAACATCATCTATGTTAGCAAGTCAGATTATTTTTATGTTTGCGAGGCATAACTGATGAAGGTCTGTCTCACCGGGTCTCAGTCGGATGAACTCCTGGATGGTTTCCAGAGAGCTGGAAGAATCTTTGGAAACTTCTGGACTGCGGCGATGAACTTTCGCGCCCCAGAGTTTTGCGACCCGCTCGATTTCATCGTGATCTGTGGAAACCCACACGCTGAAAAAAAAAACATATTTTTCTATGATTAAAAACAAGAATTAAGGCTATTTTAATCGTAGCAATAAGATTGAAGCGGAATAAAAAAATTAAAAATGGAACGTTAAGCTATTTTTTCCCGCCTTCTTTTTTCGGAAATACAAGTTGAATAAAAAATAGTCAGAATTGTGAAAAATAAACACACTAAATTAGACTACATTTTTTTTTGTACAAGCATAAAATTGACGTTTCGCAAAAAGAGCTTATAGCTGGTAATTGTACCCTTAAACACAACCACAAACATTTCATTTTCCAGTTTAAGTTTGTTTCATACACATATTGAACAACAAAAATCATATTAAAGCCATTATAGTAAAACAATTAAAAAAAAAAAAATGTAGTTGCCTGTCAACGACTCCTGAATCCAAGGCAGCTCTCAGAACCCATCCGATGAGAGGAACACCGGCCAGATTCTTGATGTTCTTCAGAGGGATTCCTTTACTGCCACCCCGGGCCAGAATCAGAGCCGCCCGGTGAGGGTGTCCAGAGGACGGGTAACCGACACAAGAACTCACCTGTGAGCAGCTGTTGCTCTCCATCGCTCAGAAACTTCAGTGAGGGAACAGAGTGAGCTTATTAAATTAATAATTTAATTTATTCATTAGATTATTATTTAATAGATGTAAAAGCATATGTTTAACGATCATACGGTGCTTCCTTTACAACAAATAGATCGTCCTTATCAGTAAGATAATGATCATGAGCAACCGGTGCTACTTTTATGTCTCTGGTATCACTCCGCGATCTCTGATTTCTTTACTTTAAACCAGTGACGATAAACTAATATTGTAATCGTTGCCGTGTTCATTCTACGTTGTTCTGGACTATTTTTCTTAACGGAAGAATTTTTATTACACATCATCATTTATATTTTTCTCACTCACCACTTGAGATCAGTCCCAGAAAACGTTTGGACGTTTAATTATCGGTTGAAAAATAGTTCCAATTGAAAGTTGAACAGAGGTCCTTGACGTCATTTGGCCGTGAATTCAATTCCATTTTCTATTGGCGTTTAAAGGCGTCATATTCTGGATGTTTATAAGGTGTGTCTGTATTTTGCTGCATAATTTAAGTGTATGTAGCCTTGGGTAAAATTCTATGGCGGTGAATGAGAGAATAGCCTACTAAATAAATATACTATTAAATATATTTTGTGTGTCCCCTTTCTCTCAAACAGCAAGAGAGAGATCAGGAGAGATACGGCAGTCAGAAAAGAGAAAAAAGTCAACTTTACCGTCACACCCAGGGGCGCTGCTAAGGATTTTATGCCCCATGAAAATAATCTTGACAAACACAGCTGAGACTTTGTTCATATTAATTTACATAAAATCATGCGCTTTTATGGTATTTTGACTATCATTCTCATATATTTAAGTCAATCAGACAATTGAACTCCATCCCATGTCCACACCCGTAATTTGTCCTCTGTAATACTGCACTACTTCAGTACTGTATAATGTATGTACTGTGCATAGCTGTACATCTGTCATATAGTGTATTGGGTACTGTCGACCCTTTGCCTCTTTCACTTTTTTCACATTTTTTTCCTCTTTCCGTTTTTGATTTTCGAAGAATTTTCACTTCCTCTGCCGGCGCTATAAGTGAAGTCAAGCTGTTTGTGTTGCCTGGATACAATTTGGGCGGACTGAACCATTTTATGATAATCGAGAGGGGCCCACGGACGTTTGTGTTTCCTAAACAAATAATTTTTTTTTGACACCAGGAAACAGCAAATAGAATAATTTAAAGTTAATAATTTTTACGATCAAATATTTTTTTTAGCACCACAATTTTATTGGGGGCTTCTCTGGGCCCCCTCTTAGTCATGGGCCCCGAGAATCGTCATCGTTTACCCCCCCTTTACAGCGCCCCAGGTCACACCCATAGCCTCACAGCAGCGTTGACTAGTTTTTTTTTTTTTTTTTTTGTAATTTGATGAAAAGGTAACACAATACTAAATTTAGTTTTATAAATGTTCAAAAAAAAAAATAAAAAAATTAAAATATAAAAAACGTAGCAAGATTTACGATGCTGATGACCGTTAAAACGCATAATCACAGTCCGTGAAAAGGGTCCGTTGGTTTTCTGAGGGGAAGGGAAGCACGAGAGACGCGGACTCACTCTGTAACTTTTTGTTTTTGTAATATGGATTATTTTCTCATTATATTTTTTTAATTTATTATATATATTTTTTTTACTAATAATAACTAATAATGTAATTGTTGCTGAGTTCATTTTGTTTTGCTACGTCTATTATGTTTAGTAGGCTATGTTGTAATGGACTATTTTTCTTAGCGGAAGCTTTAAGATAATACAATAACCGCCTGACATTTAAAATAACAGCCAGAAATGGAACAGTTTATTGAATATATAAAAATGTTTTAAATAAAGTTAGCATAGACTACGTGTTTCTTTATCCATAAAGGACAGCGAGAATATGGAGCTCAAATTCCAGAAAGAAAACAAAAAACACATTTTATTCAGCGGCCCAAACTGAAGAAAATATTCAGTGCGGTGCAGCTGTTCATTGTATGTCCGTTGTATCCAAAAAGTATAGCTTGATAGCTTGTAATATAAATCAATGAGATTTTTTATAACAGTATAGCAACTACTGTATTCTCTATCTATCTATTTATCTATCTATCTATCTATCTATCTATCTATCTATCTATCTATCTATCTATCTATCTATCTATCTATCTATCTATGAACGAAGAAGGAAATGTATTTTTGTTATTTATATTTCATTCACTCACCACAAGAGAGCAGCAGTGTCACAGTTTTTGCTTAATCAAAACTGGACAGTAAAGTAACCAATTTACTTTACTTTTGCCCTATTATTTTACTGTATTTCTTCAACTTTTGTGTAACATCTTAATTTCTACTTTTACATGAAGCGCCCTGCAGTTTTGGGTGGGTTATAGGGTTAGATAGATATAGGTTAGATATAGGGTTAGAATCAGTGGGATTCAGCCTCTTCTCTGAGGTGAACTTCAGGTACCAGCAGCACCAGCTGTTTTTATCCTTCCGACGCTATTAAAACAAGTGTTTGCTGTCCATTCTCTCTCACTCTCCAAACACTTCTGTTGAGAAACCAATCAGTTCCTCAACGGTTAGTGATCAGATAGCGGCAAGCAATTTATTTAGAGCAAACTGTCCGGCAAACATTTCAGTGCTGCGTCGCTCAGTTCCATGAAAAGCAATTTATTAGCTGCCAAGACAAGAGAATCAGCCGTTTTTAAGAGGTAAAGGAAGATGTGAATCTTCTTACGGATACAGATTTAATATCCGCCATGAGGGAGATTCAGACAGGATGTCAGAGGTCAGGCCACACTAGACCTTTCACTACACTGCAAGCTAAGTCACCATCATTTGAAGTCACCACATTTCCTGCACTGACGTGACCAATTATTATTATTATTATTATTATTATTATTATTATATACAAATCCATAATATATACTATATATATATATATATATATATATATATATATATATATATATATATAGTATATATTATGGATTTATATATATATATATATATATATATACTAATTGTGTATATCCTCACCAACACAGTGATACATATTATTAGATAGATTATTTTTCCAATTTCTTAGGTTAAAATTATAGCCATTCAACATTTGAAAAGTCATAATATTTAAAAACTGTTTAATAAAATGTTGGGTCGAATGCATATTGACCAATTACATTTTCTGCCAATAAATAAAATAAAATAAAGAAAAACTAAAATAAAATATAAAATAAAATATAAAATCAAAAAATAAAATATAAAATAAAATAAAAAATAAACATATAAAAGAAATAAAATATTAAATTAAATTAAAATTAAATAATACTTAAATAAAAATATATAAAAATATAAAATCTATACAGATTTACTTTGACAGCTATATTAAAAAAAAAACACTTCTGTGGAAGGTATGGACCAAATTTAGACATGTAACTTTAGACACCTTTTAGAATCTGCAATAATAGAGCAATTTAAATACATAAAATAAATAAATAGATATGTAAAAACAGACGTTAACTTGGAGGCCTTTTTCTACAATAAGTTTGTGCAATTTTCATTTCATTTAATTTTATTTCATAAAAAAAAAAAAAAAAAAAAATATATATATATATATATATATATATATATATATAATATATATAAAATATAAAATAAACTAAAAATTTAATAAAAAAAAAATATATATATATATATATATATCAACACAACAGTTACGACCCAATTGAGGGACCAAATTTAGACCGGTAACCTTGGACATTTTTTTGTATCTACAATAATAATTTCAATACATACATACAAAATAATAATAATAATAATAATAATAATAAAATAAAAAAATTAAATTAAAATAATAAAAAAAAGATTAAATAAGTTTAAAAAATATCACAATTTAATTTGAAAGCTGCATTTAAAATCTACTAGACTCTAGAAATCTGAGCAAAATCTCCAAAATGGGATCCCCTCGTCACATTGTTTATCATTGTCGCTCATGTTGCCTCAAACCGCCAACTTTTATAAAATGGTGTCAGTGTGAACGCTGCTATATAATCAAAAACTCTGTCAAAATGTCGCATGTTTGCAATATAGAACAGCGTTCAATGAGAATAGAAATTCCCCCATGCTGACTTTCTTTCTGATTATTTGGATTTGGACGGGCATGAAGAGAAAATCTCTGAATAACTCGCAAGTATTCATGAAAAACAAATTGGCTAAAAGCAGATGTCATATCAAAAGTCAACCTCAGGGCACAAAACACCTCCACACTCCTTCCTAGGTGTAATATTTCATCCCAAAAAAACTGTTTATGAAGAATTTGCCGTTTAGTTTCAGAATACTTAGTTATTTTCTCAGATTGGATGATAAAAATTATATGTTCTATATAATGGTCGTTTTTCTATCAGGGAGCGCAAATGTATCAGTCAAGACATTATAAGTCTCGTCTGAGTGAAACCAAATTTAGCTGGACAAACATCGCTGTGGTGAATTTTTCGCTCTCTGCGGTGGCGAGAGTTTTGGTGGTGGGCGAGAAACTGTGAGAAATTTGTATTGTGAGACACCAGTTGCTAAGGCACACGGGAAGAGTCGACATCCATCTGTGTAGATGTGTATTTATATCACACAAGAATAATTTGCTGAAATAGAAGGAAACAGAGAGGTTCTGAAGCACTGGACTGTCACATTAGCATATGTGTGTCAAAATATAAAGAATTAAATAAACTCATTTCGCCAGCAATTTTATAATGAATCCCAGAAGCGGGAAACAAACATATAATTAAAAGTATACCAATCAAAAAAAGTCCATTTTAAGGGTTAGGCATAAACAAAATAACAGAAACAGTGGTACAGTTACAGTAGATTAAAAAAAAGTAAAAAATTGAAAGTTATTTTATCAGCTTTTTTGCTTCTAACTATCGCAGACTCGCATTAACGCTTAATATAGTAGTAACACCTCATTTTGAATCTATTTGCCACACCATGACCTCTGACCCCTGTGATGTCATTTCATTTTATATATATATATATATATATATATATATATATATATATATATATAATTTATAATATATAAATATATATATATATATATATATATATATACCTAAAAATTAATAATAAAATAATAATAAAATTATATATAAAAATATATAAAAAATTAATAATAAAAAATAAAAAATAATAGCCCACAGAATCCCCAAATTAATGTTGAATCAATGTGAAAGGAAGTATAATTAATATAATATTTTGTTTATTGCCAGTACTTTCAAGGCCAGTAACACTGATATTAATATCACACAGATACCTTTATTAAATATAATAGTAGTAAAATAAATGTATGAGCATCAAATCATCATATTAGAATGATTTCTGAAGAAAATACAGCTTTGATCACAAGAATAAATTACATTTTAAAATATATTCAAATAGAAAACCGTTCTTTTAAATAGTAAAAATATTTCATAATTTTACTGCTTTTACTGTACTTTTCATCAAATAAATCTATAAGAGACTTCTTTCAAAGACATTAAAAACTATATATAAAACTAAAAAATGTGATAGACATTTTATTATTTACACACACACTCACACACACACACATATATATATATATATATATATATATATATATATACACAAAAAAAAAATCCATAAAAATAGGGCACAATTTACAATATTAATTTTTTAATTAATTTAATTTTTTTTACAGGTGTTTTACCTGTATTTTGAATTTTGAACTTCATTGTGTTGAGTTTTAGAGGTTATGGAAATGTCCATAAATTTTCTGCCAATACATTTTATGTTTTTTTTGTTTTTTTTACAGTGTAATCTATAAAACTTGAATAATAATAAACCTTACAGACACACTGATACCACTATTAAATAAATACATTCTTTTTCCAGTTTCTTAGGATAAAATGAGCAATGTAGCCATTCAACATTATATTTGAAAAGTCATAATATTTAACATTTAAAAACTGTATAATAAAATGTTGGGTTGCGTGTACATTTTCTGTCCACTGCCTGGAGAGCTGAAACCAAAAGTTCGCAGGGATTGATCTGATCAGTGGCTCCCAGACCAGGCTTGTGTTTAATTAGACCGGGTTTTCAGTTTGCTTTGGGACCGAACTGGCAAATTAATCCCGCTGATGAGTCCCAGTAAACAATAACACAAACTGACATTTGCCAGCAAGGATCCTGTTGGCAAGATTTTCAGTGGCAGAAAAGACAAAGATGTTTGTTTTTTAACTTAAATGTCACAGTAATCATGTTGAAGACGCTCTAGTCCTCTCATCAGAACAGATGCAGAACAAACGAAGTGAACTTTAAGAGCTCTCAGGAGAAATTGCTTGTGAATGAACACTAGCCAGCTAATAACGCAGGAAGCACAAAATAAAAATGACAAACTAGATCTCAGTCGATTCTCCTAGACAAAGTGGAGGTTTTTGTTGAAAACTGACCCTAGGTCCACATTAGATACATTTGAAAACATTTCAAAAAGTTCTCCGTCCACACTTGCGTTTTTCCAAAAATTGCATCCAACCTGAATTGTCGGAAAATGCTCCTACTGCGTGTGCATTAAACATAACAAAAGCTTACTGAGATGATAATGAAGAACATAATAAAATTTACATTTAAACTGCCCCATTATATTAGTATAAGGGTGGCTGTAACAATCACACGACAAAGAGGATGAACTAGAATCATCTTTAATCTGGAATACATTGGAAACGCAACCACAAACATTAACAATAACCGACAAAGGACTAAACTGAGCAGAGTATATATGCAGGGGATGATCAGGAACTAAATAAGAAACAGGTGATGATAATCAATCACAGAAACAAACTGTAACACCGTGGTCGGAAGGAACAGGAACAAGGAGCTTTACTTGAATACGATTCGTTTTAATAACCAACAGGAAACAGGAATACACAGAATAATACCTCGCATGAAACATTAACAACCGACAAGGACTGGACTGACACAGAGGGAATATATACACAGAAACACAGGAGGATAACGAGCAGGACACAGGTGACGGACATGATAACAAACGAGACACAGCTGACTAAAATGAACTGATAAAGAGGCACATGGGAAACCAAAACAAAGATCACATGACGACTGACGAAAGCAAAACAAAGGAACACATGACAGATGACAGGACTAGAACTCAAAACAAGGAACATGTGACAGAAGACAGAACTGGGGAACAGAATAAACAGAATAAACATGGATACGATTATGACACAAACAGGGACATAATCAGAAACCAAAACTAAACAGAGCAGGGAAACAGGAACTAAAGGAAACAGAAAAGAATATCAAAATAAGAGTCCCTAACTGTATTAATTAGCTTTCAAGCAGTGTGTAATATAGCTGTTTGTGAAAGTAAAAGATCAAAGTGTACAACAAATAAATTTATTGTCTTCCAAAAGAAAGAATCGACTCTGAACTGAAAAGGGAATAACACATACCAGTATAAACATAGGCGCCGATAGCCTCGTGGGCACCGCATCGATATATATCGCCACCGTGCTTCGGGTGTCCCGAGTTCAGACCTCTCCCAATCCCGTCCCCCTCTTTCTCTCCCAACTCACTTCCTGTCAACTCTATACTATCATACTATAGGCGATCTGAAAAAAACATCTATGGGTAAACTGTGTCGAATGACTAAGCAGTCTGACGCGTAAACAGTTTTCAAATTTATCAACCTAGGAGAGTATCTTTTTCAAGTTTTTCCAGGACAAAATTGCCATCTCAGTGTG
Source organism: Zacco platypus (assembly GCA_038088235.1). Classification (NCBI taxonomy): domain Eukaryota; kingdom Metazoa; phylum Chordata; class Actinopteri; order Cypriniformes; family Xenocyprididae; genus Zacco; species Zacco platypus. The sequence goes on from CM076063.1 coordinate 5,098,585, forward strand.
GACGAAAGGCAAAATGAGGCTAAAACACCCAAAACTATTCAAATGAATGTAGTTGTGAGAAAAACACTGAACACTCTTCGAAATAAAAGCTCTAAAATCTTTTATATTTCTCCACAGTGATGCCATAGAAGAACCATTTTTGGTTCACCAAAGAATATTTTAGTGATTTATTTATTTATTGGCATTTTAATCATTTAAAGAACCTTTTTCCATGACAAAGAAACTTTTGTGGAATGGAAGGATTCCATGGATTTTAAAGGTTCATGCCAATAAAGAGCCTATTTTTAAGAGTGCAATATAATCACAAGCCACCTCTAGAGCTTAAGAAAAGAGCCAAAAGTCCTCAAGTACCAAAACCTAACACACACACACTCTGTGGCCTTTTTTCGGAGGATCCCAAATGCTTGGAATGGAAGAAAATCCTGCATCCATGACTCAGGCGACAGAAAAGGATTTCCAGTTATTAAGGGCAGATGTGCTGTTCTAGCAGGCGTGGGTTTTCATGGCTGGAAAATGAAAACGGCAGATTAATACTTTAAATTTAACTTCAAAAATCTATTCACACACGCCTGGCTAATCAAAACTCAGGATCTTGAGTCGGTTGTCCAGCAGCTCTGGTGTTTATTCTAGCAGAACCGCATGGTAGCGTTCAGATCTGGCCTTTTAATCCCATTACAGAGACAGACAGTGAGAAGAGACACAATCCAGAGACATCCATTTCCTGCTCCTCTGAGCGTCTGCGATTGAATTCTGATGGCTGGAGGCTTCGCTTTGTTGTTTATGCAGATTTTCTCCGCTCAGCCTCCGTATTGTTGATGGAGTCCAGGACTGATATTCCTCCTCATCTCTACCTCACAGCCATCCATATATCCATCTACTCAAACTATAACATTTAAGTACAGTGTTTGTCAGTGATGTCTTCAGGAATTAAATCCATAAATGGTTCGTTATATTGACCTGTGTGCTAACATAGCAATGCTAATGTTACTGATTAAACAATAAAACAAATATCTTTGAATAAAGTCTAATACAGAAGCTCAAATAAAGTTTAGTCTCAAAGTCGTTTCTCTACATAAAATATAAAATATTGGGCGACACTTTATTTTTAAGGTGTCTTTGTTACACTGTAATTATACTTTTAAATACTGAGTAATATTAAGTAACTACATGTACTTACTATATGGTTAGGTTTATGGTTAGTTTGCATGTAATTATGCATCATTTATAGTACTATAGTAACTACATGTAACATATGTAACTGTAAAATAAAGTCTTACCAAATATTTTTTATGAGATAAAAAAAGAAATAAAATTGTAAAAGGCCTCTTATAGCTAATGTAACGCAATATGCAAAAAATCTCATTAATTTTCTTCAGATAAAAGCTTTACTAATTAACATAAAAACCAAGTATGAGCTCTAAAGATGTTAATATGCATCATACAGAGTTTATGGTTGGTAAGATTTGTTAATGTTGTTGAAATTAGTCTCTTCTGCTCACTACGGCAAAAATACAGTAATATTGTGAAATATTTTTACAATTTAAAATATCTGTTTTCTATTTGAATAAATTTGAATATGTAATTTATTCCTGTGATCGAAGCTGAATTTTCAGCAGTCTTCACTGTCACATGACCCTTCAGAAATCATTCTAATATGATGATTTGATGAGAAACATTTCTGAATATTATCAATGCTTTTTGTCAACACATTTTTGTTTGTCAAGAAACAGCATTTTTTAAATTTTTTTTAAAAATTTTACATTAAAAAAAATAAATATTAAAAAAACATAAAAAAAAATAATATTATAAAAGTGTCCTTTCCTAATTAAAGTATTAAACAAAATCTTACAGACCTCAAACTTTTTAAGAGTTGCGTATATTCATCTGTAGAAGCTATAACTCAACTTTTAATCCTACCCACAATCTAGAAGTGTGAGCGAGAAATTTTATTACCAGAGGATTGCAATTATATCTAATTGCTTAAGTTGCTGAAGTACACACTGTACTCCACATACAAGTACAGGCACCTCTGGTTTTCAAGTCCAGAAAGCCGTATGCTGCTAGCTATCAGCTAAGCTGTTGTTGTTATTAGCGAAGCTACGTGACGGTACGACACTTGAGTGATCTGGCAGCGTGAGCGCCGACCTACTGGTGCACCTCTTAAGATAATGAGCTGTGGGAATTCACATGTTTCTGATTATCCAGAGAAGCTGCTTGATCAAAGACGTCGCGCCGCTCACTCCAGCCAATCACAGAGCGGCACACCCGCCCTCAGCCAATCACAGCTTTCCGCAGAATAGGTACTTCAGAGATTCTCCTGAGACACTCTGGCCCTAATTAAAGCCAGAATCAAATTTACTGAATTTTTTAATTACCCAGGAAGCTTAAACTGTTTCAATGCTTTGTAAATTCATGTGATTTATCATTTAAATCACATTTAAGACAGTCTGAAGTGCAATATAAAATTCCTCTTGACATCTGACCCGTCCCAGTGCTTTAGATAACACAATACTCACTGAAGTCAAGCTGTATCTTCAGACTCATTTATAAATAGAGGAGAGAGGAGATTAGACACTAGTGTCATTATATAGCCACCAAGCACATTAAAACCTGTGCTAGCTGAGAGTTTGACCACAAAGATTTTACAACCGTGTCATTTCTTTTGAAACCTCGCTGGGATAAAATGAGGTCAGAATTATGGCAGATTAGTTTATATTAGATATTAGATTAAAACAAAGTCTACTTGTAAACTAACTGAAATAAGTTGAAGTACTAAAAATGACATGAGAATTAAAAAGCTCATAAAATTAAAGGGTTGGTTCACCCAAAAATGAAAATTCTGTCATTCTGTAAGAACTTTGTTCATCTTTGGAATGCAAATGAAGATATTTTGATGAAATCCGATGGTTCAGTGAGTCTCTATTGACAGCAAGATAATGAACACTTTCAGATGAACAGAAAGATACTAAAACATATTTAAAACAGTTCATGTGAGTACAGTGGTTAAACCTTAATATTATAAAGTGACGAGAATAATTTTTGTGCGCCAAAAAAACAAAATAACGACTTTTCAACAATATCTAGTGATGGACGATTTCAAAACACTGATTCATGAAGCTTTACGAATCATTTGTTTCGAATCAGTGATTCGGAGCGCCAAAGTGATTTCAGTAAACGAGGCTTCGTTACATCATAAGCGATTCGCAATTTTAATAGTTCACGTGATTTTGATACGTGATATGAATCACTGATTCGAAAGTACAGACATATCGTGCATAATAAAGAAATGTGCTCTGTTTATATATTCACTAATATTTGGGAAGATTGATTTGTTGTAGTGATTCATTCTGATGGTTGACTTGAATGAATCAGTTCAAATGATTCACAGATTCATTTAGTGCTATGCAGGATTTTAGGCTTTGGAGTAATATAATTACTATAATATTAGAAATAATAAAATATTTATATAAATTATTTAATGCTGTCAGTTAAATTAAGATCCTCATTGCATATTGTAACACTGTTCGTAAGAACGGGAAGAAGGAGCCGGTGAACGTTAAACATAACTTTTAATAATAAAACAAACAAACAACAAAACTAAAGTAAACATAATAAAACACAAAATAAAGTCCAGGCCTGGTCCTCTCTCGTCCTTCACTATCGTCGCTCCTCTTTTATGCTTCCGGAGCTCCTCCGTGAGAGACACGAGACCGGTGCAGCGCACAGCTGACGCTCATTATCACTCGCCCTGCTCGTCACACATATAATCTCATAAGTTTATACAGTATTAAAAAAATTGCCCACTCAGTTTAGGCTTCGACTTCTTAAAATTCTTGAATCCATTTAATATTACTTTGATGTGTGTCTATTCAGTACAGTGATTCCTCTGCGCAGCGCTGCAGGTTTGTGGAGATTTCCTTACTCATCTCATTAACACTCAGACTGTAGTCCTGTTTGATAAGTCTTAATTACTCGCATTAATTCTCTCATTATTTCAACTCTCGTTAAAGCTGAGAATTAACTGGCGGAAGTGAAAGTGAAGGAAATTAGAGAACAGGTTGAAACACCTCAGCAAACATTAGTCCTCAATTAAATGCGTGAGTTTCCCCAAAACTTACTAACAAAAAAACAAACACCAGAGAGCCATCCAGCATCTACTAAAACCATAAATTACGTTTTGTTAATAATTACGGTACATGTTAAAGGTCAAACAAAAATTTTAAAAGCCTAAATTTAATCTGTTAATTAATCTATTCAGGAAATTTGGACTAAATTACTCAATTCATGTGGATTAATTTTATGAACTGGTAGTTGCATTGACTGTCAATGGACGGACAGAAATCTGTCAGATTTCATCAAAAAGATCTTCATTTGTGTTACAAAGATGAAGGAAATCCTTACAGAGGGTAGAAGAAGGTACAAGACGAAGCAGCATATCATTCTCCATCTTTTTGTTTTGGTTCTTGTTCTAAACTTTGCATGTAATTGCAGATCCGCAATTCTTCTTCTATCCTCACGAGCAAATGTCCTGTGAATGACACGACCCAGTGCTGATGTCTTGTAGAGTATAGAAAACATATTTTATTTTAAAAGCTGTGCAGACACCACTGTGTACAAGATGGAGTGGAAAGCGGAAAATATACCGTACATGACAGTCCAAGATAGTTTCCCATTATAAACTGCTATGAAGCACACATGCTTATGTCGTAATTACGATCATTCTGATATGACTTGAAGGCAGTGAAAAGCTGCACAGATGGGGAAAAATTTGATCAACCAATGATATCGCAGTTTTTTCCACCCTTTAACATTCCAGTCAAAACTAAATTTATAAGATCAGGTATTGCCATGACTATTTTATGCAGAATATCATATTGTCATATTGCAGGTTTAATGTCATTCCATTGTTGATTTTACTGTAAAATCCGGTGAATTGTAGTGTTTGGAGTCAGTGGTGCACAGCAGTGGATTCCCTGTGTGTCCGGTGGCAATCCAGCCGTGCCCATCTGACGGGCATTAGTGCTCTGTGCTGCGCTTGACTTGATCTTTCCAGAGACCAGTTGCATAAACCTGACTGTTGAGCTCTACAGCACAATGGCCTTTTATCAGTTAAGCTCCAGATCTCCCCTAAAAGAAAATAAGAGCTGCCTTTTTGATATTTGATATCATTTGAAATCATGTCTGATTCTCCGGCTCAGATTGAGCTGCTTTAACAATAATATCATGGCCAGTGTTGGGAAAGCTTTGAAACAGGCATGTCAAGTTCAATTCAATTCAATTCAATTCAAATTTATTTGTATAGCGCTATTCACGATACATATTGTTTCAAAGCAGTTTTACAGAGAACGGATGTCAACATTACAATTTAAAGAATACAGTTAGCAAATAACATAATTTAGTTAATTAATTTACAATCAGAGTTAGCAGTTTAACCGAAGTTGGAAGCAAAGAGCTCCCGGAAAATAAATTACATTAACAATAATTAGGATATAGAATTGGGCAATGTGCATGTTGATCCAGATGATTGCGTCTTCTGAAGTCCTCGCAGGAACTGGCGCCGTCTCTTCACAGGTGATGATCATCTGAGGTCTTCTGGAGAGGCTGGATCTGGACTGAAGCTGATGTGCTCTCTAGTCACCTCGGGGCGAATGTCATAATGAGCAATTGATTACTAATTACTAATAATTTCAAAGCAGTTTGACTATGGTCAAGCAAACCTTCTGAAAAAGTAGTTAAAGGTATAGTTCACCCAAAAATGAAAATTCTGTCATTAATTACTCACTCTCATTTAAAACTTTATAAAGTAAAATAACAAGCTTCCAGTGCAACCGCCATACGCATTCAACTTCCGTCTAAAAAGTGCTAACTTCTACGATGTGGTACACAATGCCATGATGTTCTACGCTACGCCATGACGTACTATGCTATGTCCGACATTATAACGCGCAGAACATCATGTCATTGTGTACCACATCGTGGAAGTTAACGCTTTTTAGCTGAAAGTTCGTTGGAAGGTCGTTATTTTACTTTTATTTTTACTTTTTAAGTTTGAAATAAGGATATTTGTAGAACACAAATGCATTGATTTGCTTCAGAAGGTCTTTATTAACCTCGTGGAGCTTCATTTAATACAATTTATAATGGATGGATGCACTTTTTTGGGCTTCAAAATCTCATCCTCCAATCACTCCCATTATACAGCTTGGAAGAGCCAGGATATTTAAATTTAACTCTGATTGTGTTTGGCTGAAAGAAGATGGTGGGTGGTAAATTATGGGGTAATTTTCATTTTTGGGTGAACTATCCCTTTAAGTTACAATATATTTATATCTGCATGTACAGCATGTTCCTGGATCGACATCTTTGTTGATCCTGTAACAATGTTCCAATCAACCAATCAGATTTGAAGGACACGTTTACAGTTTATGTCAAATTTAGGCTTACAACCAGGTGCTTCTACATCAGTGTCATTCATTTCCCTCTGATTTTAGATATAAGCTATGGGTAGAGTTAAGGGCCTGATATACTTCAAGCAAAGTTCTTTTTCGTTCTTTGTTTAGGGGTAAAAAGAAGTTTGCAATACGTGAGCAGCGATATATTGTAATCTGACGCCGCCAACACTGCTGAGAGTGATGGTTAGATGAATATGTAAAAATGTTGTGCGCTTTCCTCTCAGAAAGAAAGGTTTTCACTCTCTGAATCGTGCATTCGATGGACACTTTACTATCCTACGAGGCCACAGGAGAGGATTTGTGAATTGTAGTGAAGCAACACAACTGACACTGGTAGGTCATGTGACAGTAACAAAATGGCGGATGTAGTACATCAGAATTTCATTCATACTACTTAAATGTATTTTCTTCTCAGTATGTGATTTTGGATGCACGACAACACTACATTTCCCATCATTCTCTATGTCAACATGAGAATGCTAAAATGCATAAGCACTAATCACAGACCCAAAAGTGCATTCACGCCATGTCGGAATTACCATAATTCTGAGATTCCAACTTGTAAAAAGCATTCACGTCCTCGTAGAATACGTAATTACAACTTGTAAACTTGGAATTTTCTGAGAGCTCCGACTTGTACCATCTGATTGCTGCAGATTCATTTAGGCATTGATAGTGTTGCCATAGAATCGCATTCCAAATCTGAGGACGTGAACATCTCGAGTTGTCATCTCGTAATCAGGGTAATTACTACATGACATGAACTGCACTGATTGTGTCTGCAGAAAGGGAAAAATAATTTGGAGAATAAGGCGGAGAAAGTTATTACATTTTGATAAAAGATAATAAAACCAACCTTTGTTCCCCTTTAGAAAAATGCGCACTGATGAATAATGCATAATAAGACCAGGAACATTTCAATTTCATGTCATTTTTAAACACCTCCTACATTCTATAAATACTTTAAAAAATATTCAATATCACCCCTTTTCAGAGAAACAGTCAAAAAGCCATGTCTAAAACACCACAGATTGACTTCAAATACACCAAAATTGTGGCCACTTTATAAAAAGGACATTGGTCACACTCGTAATGTAGTGTAAATCCATTAATGAGATCTCAGATGCTGTGTTGCCTTGGGAAATCTTTTAAAAAGCGCACCAGGACCCTCAATTTCCCTGCTGCAGTTTCTGTAAAGCTCACTGCATGTTTTACCGACTGAAGCAGAAGAAAACTCACATGTGACCAAAGGTGGAGAGGAAAATTGATCCCATGGCTCATACTTTATTAGGTGTCCACGTTCTTGGTGATGAACGGAGGTCAGCGGATGCTGGAACACCAGGTTAGTGCTGGATTGACAGCATGGCTCTGGAGAAAACATGGTAACAGGAAATGGTGAATGTAGCGAGGTGGAAACCACATAAACACACACACGAAAGTCTCCCACACAGCCTGTGGGATAACCAGACAAGCTGTCTGACTAACCTAAATTGATGTGCTTCTCTCTTCGGGGCATCCTGTCAGTCTGGCCTACATGTTCACTTGTTCAGTGGATGAGTTTCAGGAAAAAGTGCATCATCTTCAAACTCCTGAAATCACACAGGAACTGAATTCACCCCGTAACAAAGCACTATTACTGAAGCATCATAAGATGACACAAAGGCTTCAACATAATGTTGCCTAATGTTGGTGAATGAATATAATTATAAAAATATAAAATTTTCATAGATATAGTATTCATTTTAATTAATTAAATGTAATTATATAATAATACAGTCATGCACTTAAATAAAAATCAATTAAAAACTAATTAATTTAGATAACTAATTAACTGAATATATATGTGTAGATAGACAGATAAATATAACGACAGAGAGCGACAGATATAACGAAAGACAGACAGACAGACAGACAGACAGACAGACAGACAGATATAACGACAGACAGACAGATATAACGACAGACAGACAGATATAACGAAAGACAGACAGACAGACAGACAGACAGATATAACGACAGACAGACAGATATAACGACAGACAGACAGATATAACGAAAGACAGACAGACAGACAGACAGACAGATATAATGACAGACAGACAAATATAACGACAGACAGACAGACAGACAGATATAACGACAGACAGACAGACAGAAATAACGACAGACAGACAGACAGATATAACGACAGACAGACAGACAGATATAACGACAGACAGACAGATATAACGAAAGACAGACAGACAGACAGACAGACAGACAGACAGACAGATATAATGACAGACAGACAAATATAACGAAAGACAGACAGACAGATATAACGACAGACAGACAGACAGACAGATATAACGACAGACAGACAGATATAATGAAAGACAGACAGATTTAACGAAAGACAGACAGACAGACAGATATAACGAAAGACAGACATACATATATAACGACAGACAGACATAACGACAGACAGAGAGATATAACGACAGAAAGAGACAGATATAACGAAAGACAGACAGACGGACAGATATAACGACAGACAGCGACAGATATAACGAAAGACAGACAGACAGATATAACGACAGACAGACAGATATAACGACAGAAAGAGACAGATATAACGAAAGACAGACAGACAGACAGATATAACGACAGACAGCGACCGATATAACGAAAGACAGACAGACAGATATAACGACAGACAGACAGATATAACGACAGAAAGAGACAGATATAACGAAAGACAGACAGACAGACAGATATAACGACAGACAGCGACCGATATAACGAAAGACAGACAGACAGATATAACGACAGACAGACAGATATAACGACAGAAAGAGACAGATATAACGAGAATGACAGACATATATAATGACAGAAAGACAGACAGATATAAGGACAGACAGACATAACGACAGAAAGACAGACAGATATACCGACAGACACACAGACAGATATAACAACAGACAGATATAACAAAAGACAGACACACAGACAGATATAACGACAGAGAGAAAGACAGATATAAGGACAGACAGACAGACATAACGGCAGACAGACAGCTATAACGAAAGACAGACAGAGAGACATAACGATAGACCGATTTAATGACAGACAGATTGTTCAGACAGATCCAGATCAGGTACTTTTGCATACAATAAACAGTAAGACACTAGGTTTTGAAACAGAGCTAATAAACAACATCAACATTAGAAATATTGTGGCTTAAAATCAAAATGAAGAAGTGCGCACTAAAGGGCCAGCAGCACATTGTGCACTTTTTTTTTTTTACTTTTCAGTTTTGTTGGGAATCATGACTTTTTGCTGTGCCAACACAGACTGCGACTCTCGAACCTGACAAATCACTTGGGAGCCGCAAGACCTCGGCGTTCAGTGTTTGATGCCGTGATTCACTCACGCTGCAAATGTTTCTCATAGACAGCAGGGAAAAGGCCTTGTCTTTCAGATGGCTAACTGAGTAAAGCTTGAACCGAGGCCAGTTGCTAACGCTGAAAAGTAAGAAAGTGTATGTTTGAATGAATATCTGAAACCATCTCAGTCCTGACACTAGTGGTGTTTGGTAACACAAGAATCATTACTATTTGTAATAATACAATGTGCAAGGTTTAGCTAGCGTTAGAAGTTAGCCCCTACCGGCATAAATACACCTTAATGAGGGCAAAAAGCTGTTGCTCATTCAAAAGTAGACATATATTCACGCAACAAATAACAAAACATAAAAAATACTGTAGATGCCCAACGTCATGATCTTAAAAGCGTGAAATTGACACCGGAAAAGAGACCGACAGAGTGAAGTTTAATAAATCTGCACTTGATGTCTACAAGAAACGTCTTGGTCTAGAATCTGCCCTCGGATCGCTTGAAATCCTGAAATCCGTCTCATTAATGAACTTGTGGGAGGAAAACCTTAGATCTGCTCCCTACTCTGCTCCAATTACTCTTGTGTGATTTTCAACTCCAAAGAATTCAGAGATACCTTGAAACATAAAACAACAAGTTGCAGTATATCTTTGAATCTCTTGCTAATGGCTTTTATCATGATAAAGGCCCATTAGACTCCACTTTCAGCCAAATGATCAATAGCTTCAACTCGACCTCCTGAACGGGTAACAAGCCAATCAGATTCTAAAATCCATCACCACGGTGATAGAACCGCTGTCGCAACAACGAGCCGCTCTCGTTAGCGATGACTATCAGACCAGGAAGTAACCTGAAGAAAATCAAACGTAATTAAGTCTGGGCATTGGATCGATGTCCTCAATTTAGTTCTCCTAGAGGGAAATGATCCGCTCTAGCCAACCGTACCTCTAGGAAAATGTGACCCTTACAGAACATAGGAGTCAGATCCTGGGAGACAGAAGAAATATAAGTAGAGTTTCTGAAGAACATGCGAGTGGCCAATACAGGAAACCGTCCGATAGCAAATTCTATTCTGTTTAGCTTTAGAATTTCATGAAGTACTTTTTTTTTTAAAAAGAAACACCTGCAAAAATCCTTTATTTAAAACCTTTTCCGAAACTCTTCTGCCACTTATAACAGATCCTTGTGGGAAAAGGCAATAAAATTATTCCTGTGAGCTAATTAAGAGGAAAAGGAAGAGTTTCCCAAGAGTTTCCTCAGGTACCAATGGGGATCCTGACACTTGCACTGGCTCTCAGATCAGTGTGTGTGTGTGTGTGTGTGAGCCATCAGATTAGACTTAGAGCTGTTAATATATCCAGTCTCCCTCTTTTTTTCTCTCACCCACACATTTTTTGGTTCCACCACTGACAAAAAAGTTTGTGATGGGTAAGATTTTTGAAAGAAGTTTCTTCTGCTCACCAGGCTGCATTTATTTGATTGCAATTTTAGTATATAATTATAAAATAATATATAAATATATATAAAAAAAATTTAATATTCAGTAATATTACATTCTGAAATAGTTTTCTATTTTAAAATATTTTAAAATGTAGTTCAATTTTCAGCATCATTACTCCAGTCTTCAGTGTCACATGATCCTTCAGAAATCATTCTGATATGCTGATTTGATGCTCAAGAAACATTTATTATTATTATCAATGTTGTAAGCAGTTGTGCTGCTTCAGTTTTTGTCGTGGAATGTGTGATATTTTTTTTCATTGATGAAAAGAAAGTTCCAAATAGCATTAACATTATTAACATTATTTTTTAACATTATTTAACATTTTAACATTACATTTAACAATGTTGTTAAAGTAAATTTTGATCAAATGAATGCATCCTTGCTGAATCTTAAAAAATTTGCAGCCAAACTTTTAAACAATAGCACAAAATGAAATATATAAAACATATTACAAAGAAAAATATAAATGAACTGAATTAAGACTGTCTCCAAAAGCCAATTTGTAAATTAATAATTCTTTTATGTTGGATGTTTTCAACCGAAATTGATAGCTTTAAGTGGCTGTTATGTTGAATATCTATAATAAATGTTTTAAAAAATGTAATCATAGAAAAATCTGTACAAGTACCATAAAAAGATGCCATTAAACAAATATTTAAAATACACTGTCTTTAAGTTGTTTCTACATTAGTTTGGAGAGTAACTATGAAATTATTACAATATAAAAATATAAAAATTCAAGTGTTTTTACTACAATATATATATATATATATATATATATATATATATATATATATATATATATATAGGGCTGGGTAGGTTACTTTTAAAATGTATTTCACTACAAAATACATGCTTTAAAAAGTAATTTGTAACGTATTTCGTTACATTACTCAAGTTTAGTAACTTAATCTAAATACTTTAGAATACTTTGGAATACTAATAAGTGTGGAACAAACACAAAAAAGGTCATTGCAAGTTTTTATATCACAATTCTGACTTTTTCCCTCAGAATTGCGTGATAAAAAGTTGCAATTGCGAGTTATAAAGTCAGAATTATGAGATATAAACTCGCAATATTGAGAAAAGTCAAAATTATGATAAACTCACAATATTGAGAAAAGTCAGAATTATGACATTTAACTCACATACTAAATTCACAATTGCAAGAAAAAAGTCTGTCAATTCTGACTTTATAACTTGCAATTGTGAGTTTAAATCTCACAATTCTGAGAAAAGTAGTCTGAATTGTGAAATGCAAACTCACAATTGTGAGGGAAAAAAAACTGAGAAAAAGTTGCATTGACTCACAAACAACTATCACAAAACATGAAAACAGTCGAAAACATGAAACTTAACTCCTCTTTTTCAGACTGTCAGAGACAGAGAATCACCAATCGCTGTTTAAATGACATTAAAATTCAAAGTAATCACTTTGGTAATCTAAAATACTTTTCAGATGTAACTGTAATCTGATTACCAGCCATTTAAAATGTAACTGTAATGAAATACAGTTACTCAAATTTTGTATTTTAAATACGTAACTAAGTTACTTGTATTTCGTTACTCCCCAACCCTGTATATATATATATATATTAGTGTGCTCAACTCGATTAATCGCGATTAATCGCAGCAACGTGGCTTTCACAGAAAGCACAGATCAGCACAGATCCACTGCTCATGTGAGCGGAGGTCAGGTTACTCCTTTAACCAGCTTAAGTGGAAGCCGACCCTGGCAGCTATGAGCCTATTCATAACACACAAGCGAGCGTATGAATAGATGTGTGGGAGATAATTCACATCTCGCTCAAAGGTCACTCTCTGCCTGCAAAATGCCTTTCAATTTCCAAGCAAATGTCAGCGTGCTGAGCAGCTTCTAAAAAGTTTGGCTTTTCGTTCAAACCGCAGCGTAATAGCTCGTGTCCTTTTCATTCAGTTTTCAGAAGGATCCTCAAATCACTCCATTTATTTCCTGAATGAGGGGTTACAGCTTTTTGCTCCAGTGTCGTGTTAACTTCAGCTATTTTGGATCACGATTCTATGTCAGAACCTCGCAAAGTTCTGCCGGTGACTTCCCTGTTGTTTAAATTATATTTGTGCTGAAGAAAGAGGTTCCCCTGATGGCCCTTGCAGTAATTCTGCTTATATAAAAGCCAAACCGTGAAATGTGCTTTCTTTGCTATCGTTTCTAATTCCTCTGCCACACGATTAGGTGCTAAAATGAGCATAATTCCCCCGTAATGAGCCCCGTTCCATTGAAAGCGGTGCACGAATGTCAAAGATGGCACATAATCTTCTATTAGCCGTCAGACTTCTGGATTCTTCATGCTACCTTTGACGAGACTCTGGCTGCTCACTTATTTCAATAAATTACCCATGGAATATTATAGGACTGTGGTTGTTTTCACATTACTGTACTGTATGATTCCGACCTCAGGCAATCAGCTATTTTAATAAGATGAAGAAAAGCGAAGAGGATCATGCAGAAGATAATTTTTGCTTGACTGCATATCTTTTTTTTTTTTTTTTTAATAGACTCTCCTTGTAGTTAAATAATGGAACCATAATGTAAAGTGTTACTGATCAGGGCAACTACATACAGTAAATTAAGTTATCTCTACTGAAAAAAATAAGTTGACATAACTAAATCGCAAAAATATTTTTTTTACAGTGCAGTTTGCACAAATACGGTAGTTAAATAATATAAAGTTAAATAAATAAAGCATATAAAACTAAAATACACATAAAAATAAACAGATGCACATAAAATACAATAAAATAAAGTGCACATAAAATAAATGAAAAATAACTGCAGAAATAAATGCATAAAAATAAAACTGCACATAAAACTAAACAGATGCATATCAAATAAATAAAATGCACATAAAAGAAATGAATAACGGCGTTAATAAATGTAAGAAATGGATCAATAAAAATGCACATAAAATAAGCAGATGCATTTAAAATAAATAAATAAATGAAATGCATATAAAATAAATACATAAATGCAAAATCTACATAAAAATGCACATAAAATAAACATATGCATATAAAATAAATTAAATGCAAAACATAAATAAAAAAAATAAAAATGCATATAAAATAATAAATAAAATCCTTATAAAATAAATTTAAAAAATACATAAATAAATGTAAAAATGCATTAATAAATAAATTAAAATAAATAAATGCACATAAAATAGACAGATGCACTTAAAACAAACAAAGATTATATTAATTATATTATATTATATGTCACTGCAGGGTATTTTCTATTTTCTCAGTGGCTTAAAAGGTTTTTTCCCACATTCTGACAGAACTATAATTTCAGCCAAACAGCCATTGAAGCCAATTAGATTAATGGATTAATACAAAAAAGCACACAGTAAACACCTAAAAATAAACGCATGTTTCACCGGGTGAAAAACACAATGTTCTCTGAATGTAAGAACGATGCTGAATCATTTATTTTGTATCAAAATAACAGTAAACAGCCATGTCTACCTACATATATTTTCACTAAAACATTTCAATGGAAAATTGTTAATGTTTTTGAGCGATGATGGGAAAGAATCACTGAATCAATTAATTGGAATGAACAAATGATTAGAGCAACTAAGAGGCTTTCACAAATATCTTTTGAATATTCAATAAATAGCTCTCCTTTAAACAGTTTCATATTTCTTTTTTGATGACAGCAGAGGCTAAAAGCAAATAACTAATTTTACAGTATAGTAACTGCAGTAACTATGGTATTTTGACGGAAACTATAGTAACCATGATGTGTTTTTGTAGGGGTCAAGGTGACCAGCACAAGAGTCTATTCTATCTGTGGGTCGCATTTCTGATGTCGATTGTGGAAACAAAGAGAACTGTTATCTAGATGCAAAAAGCAGCAATGAACACTTGAGTTGGGCTCTGAAAACCCATTCACTGACTCTGTGGGTGTCATGAATGTGGACCTGAGGAGGTCAGGACCGGTTCTGTGACCTCGCTGCCGGACCGTCGCTCTATTGTGCAATGAGACCTGCACCTGGGAAAGCCATTATTAAGCTGTCATACACCACAGCGACAGGAGCCCGCTTGGCATTTAGTGAGCGAGGTCTTGCTGAGCCCATATCATCTGTAAAACACAGAGAGAGAAAGTTTGTGTTAGAGAGAAATTGTATCAAAGGTTTGGTACCAAACAGAAGTGACATGTAATCCTAACCTTTAAGACTCTCTTGAGAGGACCATGAGTTACATTTCTAATCACATTTATTCTGAAGAAAAAGCATCCTTATCTTCAAGTATTCCCCTCTCTCCAATCCTTTCTACAAGGTATCAGGCTTGAAACATCATTATGCATTTTTTACGAGGAGCCACTTTTCTTACTGGTTGCCCTTTAAATCCATGTCCTCCGAGACCAGGTTCTGGAGTTGAGAGGAATGTTAAACAGGTCCGCCTGAAGAAAGATACAGAGCAAAAACAAACACTACAACGGCTTCAAATAGGCATTATGCATCACTTTGTTTTAAAACGTGACCGGCCAAACTGATTGATGTCCAAACTTTTCATTTGCTTACTAGGGCTAATAAATATTAATTATCTTATCGAAGGTTACTTACAATGTCACTTTTGAGATACAGTATCAGACAGAGCAGTTTTATGCGCGCATATTTCAACACCATCTTTTATAGTTTTGATAAATAAATGGTCTATGTGATACAAGCATTTTATTACAAAAATGTCAACTTGCAGACATTAAAAATGAAATTATTAGAAATAAATTGCGCAAAATTATGAAACAGCTATTTCAATAGCACATTAATGGAAAAATTTCTACATAAAAAGTATGTGTGCGCTGCCATTCTTTAAATGTGCATATATGCGTCTGAAGTTTCAGCTCAAAATACCCACAGATCATTTATTATAGCTTGTCAAATTTGCCCCTATTTGGGTGTGAGCAAAATAACGCCATTTTTGTGTGTCCCTTTAAATGCAAATGAGCTGCCGCTCCCGGCCCCCTTTCCAGTAGAGGGCGGAGCATTAACAGCTCACGCTTCTGTTGCGCAACAACAACAAAGCTGGAGAATCTCACGCAGCTAAAATGAGGATTGTCGGTCGGACACTGATGGACTGACTCAGGAATAAGTTACAATTTTTCGAGCAGAGAGAACACATGCTTCAGACACGTTGAGCCATGGTGCATATACTGTGATGTGGGTTTAAATTCTGCCTGAATTTCTTGTCGTCTTTCTACTGTCTAGAATTACTTCACAATTGCTAATAGACTGAACTTCATGGCGTATGTACAGCCAGAAAGCTGTACTGTATTTAAATGCTGCAGATGATTCACTAAAAATGTATTTAAGAATATTTGTGTGGAGAAATTGCTTTATAACAAACACATTATGTGCAATACCAGTGAAATTGATGTCATTATCACAGCATCAAACATCTGTTGTAGATATCAGAGCGGAGTTTCAACGTCTGAGAGCTGACAACGTGCTAGTAGGGAAGCCGTCAGTTCCCTCAGTAAATCGTTAAGGACTCTTTTGATATTGTGCAGCGGAGTGAGAGATAGAGATAGAGAGGGAGGAAGTCCTCAGCGCTCCATGTGAGCTGTCTTCCAACAATGCCATCAGTTCCCGTTACATGCCTGTTGCCATGGAGACCCCTCAGATATAGAAGGTGAAGATCAGGATGGGAAAAATCTCATGAGTTATGAGAGGTGTGGGTGTAGGTGGTTGCCAAGGTGTTGTTATGCAGTTGCTAGGGCGTTGCCAAGCAGGGTGGCCCAAGTTAGCAGAGAAATTATAAATAAATTATTTGAATAAAATTATACATAACAGCACATATATAGTAGTTCATATATATTACAGAAATAAAAAATACACTGTTTTATCCACTAAAATATGGCATTACAATAATGAGAATGACTGAATAATGCTAATAAAGCATTATATAATATTATATAATATTATTATATAATATTATATAACTAATATATATATATATTAGTGCGGTCAAATCGAATAATCATGATTAACATAAACATGACATAACATAACATAAAAATTGTAAATATATAATATACAGTAACACACATATAAACTTACGTTAGATGCGATTAATCGATTTGACAGCACTGATGCAGAAACAAGGAAGCTGCATTAATTGTTAAATATTTTTAATGTGTTAAACTGAAAAAAAATGAATTGTATGCGTTACCGCGTTCATTTTTAAAATATAATAATTAAATTTAACGCGTTAACGCATGAGATTGACTTTCTTCGGTTTAACGCGTTAAAAATATTTAACAATTAATGCAGCATCCCTTTTTTCCCATCATCCTCTGGCTAGCTTTACAATATGTGATCACGCTCGAAGCGTGACAAGACACAAAAGAGAACTCAGTGCTGTACTGGCACGCTGTCTGTGTGACAGATACACACGACTCATGCACACAGAAAGCCACTCTTACGCGTTTGAGCGGACAAAAAAAACACACAATTATGTCAGTTTTGTCGAGTATTCTCGTAAACACAGTCTTAAATTAGTTAAATAAAGCCTTAAATGAACATAAAGAGTTATGTGTTTCAGATCAGAGTCATGTGAGCAGGTCTTAAAGTGACAGCCTTTTTTTAATTCATGGAAATAAAACATGGCTAGGAGGCTTGACTTTTTCATTTTACTGTAATGGATCATAACAGTCCTGTTATCATCTCATTATCAAATAAACAAGGCTTAGTATGTTCAGAGAAAATGAACATTTGTCATGCAAACCTGACCTACATCTGAGTATATCCCACCCCTGGGACATCATCATCATCTTCACGCTGAAAGCAAAACACGTGAGACAGCAGGAATATTCAGCCTGCCGATAAACACATTTCAAAGAGACGTCATTGCGACTGTAAAATGACTAATGCCAGAGCTTGCCAGATCCAGAACACCTCAGTGTGCTCAGAGTGGGTGTTTGGCTGATGCTAACGGTTTGACACTCATTATATCAGCTAAAACTCTCTCTTTCCCTCCTTATGTCTGATTTGGGCACTGATCGGGCCAGATGGACATGCATCGATCTTTGCCGGAAACAACGGTCAGTGTGGCGTGATATTGATCAAGAACAAGCTGCCACTAGCATTTTCCCTGTTCTTTATTTTTAAAGCATCAGAACTATGATTTCAGCTCTTTGTTGGAAAGAACTCGAAGCAGGTAGTTTGCGAGCGAAGAAGTCTTCCCCCAAACTTAAGGATTCGCTTTACTCTGGGTATCTGCCAGCTGATAGCAGCGAGGTTGCTATGGAAACAGACAGGATTTATCGTGGAGGAGGGGAAGCATTTTATCACCAAGTGTCAGGCTGGAAAGTCCAAATATCTTTAGTACTAACCATCATATGTTTGTTTTAATTCAGCAGAAATGAAGAAGTATCATTTCTTTCGAATTGCCCTCCATAATTTGGATGAATCTCATGAAACCCCTTCAAGAACATGTTCAGACCACATTTCACCCCAAAAGACCATTAGGGTGACATTAAAACACTTTTTCATATTCGTGACACTGTAACTGAGTGACAGTTAAATAAAAAATGTGTAAAGTGTAAAATGTACACACACACACACACACACACATATATATATATATATATATATATATATATATATGTATATGTATATATATGTGTATATATATATATATATATATATATATATATATATATATATATATATATATGTATGTGTGTGTGTGTGTGTACATTTTACACTGGGAGTTTGATTGACAGGCGATCTGACCAATCATAACCCCGAATCTGCCATTTTGTCTGACAAAGCAGTCAGGGGAGTTAGTAGATTAACGTTGGTGAACTTCAACTTGAAAAATTGTGCGTTCTCACGTCTTTCTGCGCTTCAAAATTCCTTCTGATGTTCATTCATGTTTATTTGATGCTATAAATGAACTAGTGTGAAGAGATGATCGGTTCACAGGAGCTACAGCGATCTGTCACGACACATTAAAGAGACACACTATACGCTATTTATATATCCCATAGTATATACATTCCATATATATATATATATATATATATATATATATATATATATATATATATATATATATACACACACAAAAACAGTATAATAATATATAAATGCATATAATTACAATAAAATATATTTTAAAGTGATACCAAACACAGAATAATGGCAATTTTTTTTACACATTTTTTTTAAAAAACAGAACAAAACAATTTAAACAAAACAAAAGAAATCATCATAAACCTGACCTGAACGTGTATTCACCCATTCCCCACTTTCTCATGACTTATCTTTCCCAAATTCACTTCGGTCCAATTTTGGGTATCGCTGCTAAATTAAGGAGTTTTGATGGCTGTTCAAGATCAGCCTGTTCTAAACTCTCTCTAACCCCCGTAAAAGATGTACTATAATTAAGTGGTCTGTTTAAAGTTCTCTCTTCCTAAATCTACTTGAATGTTTGTTTGCTGATAATATCAATGTGTGTGTATGAGCATTTGCAAATTACTAAAAGGCACCGAGTCCAGTTATTAAGAATGAAAATACGAAAATTACTTTTTACGACATGAAAAATTAAGCTTGCACAGCTGGTTCAGATTTCCGCTGCTTTGAACCACTTTCTCTCTCTCTCCCTCTCTTCCCTTTAGAATCCCTGGTAATTTGAGCATAATAATTAATCGGGATTTATGCCAGGATAGAGCGATGCTGTACGATCACACTCTCTCACTTTCCTGCTCTTCAAGAATGGGTTCTGATACAAAAGGACTGCTAAAATAATGAACGTTTCTCCATGTGGTTATGAGGGAAGAAAGACCGAAAGAGAGAGAGAGAGAGAGACAGGATGTCTGTCTGTTTATCTGCTTTATCCAAAGCTGATCTGCGGTTCTATACTGGTTTTGCTTCCACTGAAGGTCTAATTTCTCACTAAGTTGCTTTAGATCTTTCACCTGGTATGAAAAGTAAATAAGAACTTACTTTCTAAGGGTTTCATAAAATCCCAAAGCTTGAGAACAACCAATTTAACAATGATACTGAAAGAAGCTGAAAGACACAGATACTAAAAAAGGGGGAAAGACACATATGGCTCAACAAAAGGATGAATCGGAGCCAAGAGAATGAATAATGGATGATTTCCTCAAAGTTAAGTAGAATCATTCTAACATTTGTAAGATAAAAATCAGCTGAATGAGAACAACTGCAGGATTCAATTCCTCCTCAGATGTTATCAGTCATGTGTTGTTTGATATTGACTGTGAACTCGCTATTACTAAACTCTTGAATCAAGGCTTGATTTCTTCTCTTTAGAGGAGCAGATCAAAAATGAAACATTTGTCATCAATTACTCAGCCTCATGTCGTTCCAAATCCCATATGACTTTCTTTCATCTGTAAAAGACAAAAGGAGATGTTAAGCTAGCAGTAATGGCGTTGCCTACCTAAAAGCATCATTTTTTTAATCCATCACAAAACTGGATGAGATTTGAGAAGATTTTCAGGGAAATAACAGCTTAAATTTGTGTCTGTTCCTCCCACAGTTCTATTGCATAAGGTTTGAAATATAGTGAAAAAGTTGCATGGACTACCTTTATGGCAGTTTTATGGTGTTTTATTGGCCTTTTTGGGCAGTATAATTGACCATCGACACTACGCACAAAGGGGTTTTTTGCAGAGATGGCCTAAAACCACCGTTTTTGGTTCCCCAAAGAACCTTTCAGCGAACAGTTCATAGAAGAACCTTTGAAGAACTGTTTGTGCAATGGAACGTTTCCATGCATGTTAAAGGATTTTAATAGAACTATTGATGCACAACTCCTAGGTTTCACTGAAGAAAGAAAGTCATATGGATTTGAACAACCACTACTCACCACTCCCATCCGGGTCACGGCACCAATTTAACCCCTCTACCCGGGTCCTACTTGACCCGCTCTGAGTGGGTCTCGAACCTGGGTCTTCCGGCATGGGATGGGACGCTCTAACAAGGAGGCTAAAGGCTGCAACCCCTAACTTCTGTCGCCAGAGCATCTCTTGAGGTCAGAGGACATTTTCCATTTTTGAAGAACAATTCCTTTAAATGTACTTCACAGATCTCGCCTAAGTTTACTCTTTGCTGATGCTATGGTGTGCCATGTGTAAAGTAATAAGAAAAAAGGTGTTGTCTGTTAAATGTCAGGCACTGCTTGAGTCTCGCCATTCAGGTTATTTCAGGATTAATTGATGTCTGAATCTCCATTGCGTGGAGGCACAAAGATAGATTTTGCGTGCTCGAAGTTTGACAGCTTTACAAGAAGTACCTTTGGTCAGTGCTATATGGGTGCCAGCACACGTCAGCACAGTGTCTGTGCACCTGTTACGGTGTCTACATCACGCCAGGAATAACTGATCAAGGCAGAATGACTCATGAAACGTGCCGGTCAAGAGCAGATTTTCTACCCTGAGCGGAGATTCTGATTTCCTAAACTTCTCCCAGGATGATGATAAAGAAATGTTGGTGAAGCTTAAAAGTGGTTTTAAAACGCATTAAATAGTGAGTTAGCACTTCCATCTAAAACGACCCAGGTTTCTTGCTACCATTAAGGGAACAATGGCTATATCTCATGAGGAATATTTACCTCTCTTCTGCTTCCCAGAGAAAAAGAGAAATATTTTCCTAAAATAAAAACAATTAAGAAAACAAAACCCAGTGAAACACTTCAGAGACTGTGGTGTAGAGGTTTAGTGCTCAGGGCTGGTTACCTCAAAGTTGCTGCTTGATCACCACAAGAGGTGAGCCATGAACCATCTCTATCGTGCCCCTGAGCAAAGCACTTAACTCCAGGTTGCTCCAGGCAAAGTGTCCCCGCCATGGAGATATTCAATCGTGACGTCAATTTTTAGGTCAACCCAGAAGGCTAATTCACCATGGGTAGTCTCAGGAACTTCAAATGGTTGTTTAGAATAGCAGTTTTTTATTTATGAGAAAAACAAAGCCTGCGGATATTATTACCAGGAGAAACTTAACGTAAGGTGGTAAAAATTGGTGTTACATTTATGCTACTGGTGAAATTTTGCAGGTGAAATCTAGTCATTTCAATAGGAATCCACACAATCCAGAGTTTCTTGTGAGGCAGATTAAATTCCTCATATTTCTTGTTCATGTTGGTCACACCTGAAAGTGACTTATGAGTGAGCGGTGCTTCATTACATACAGTATCCAATCTATTGACGATGGACCTTTTTTTGCACGCATTTGAAAATTTACATCCTGTGGTCCTTATTGAGAAAGCTGTTTAAAACATTTCTAAACACATTATAGTACTTAAAGTATTTCCATTGTAGAACAAAATGTGAAAGTTTCTTCAAGTAATGTTCAACACATCTCATTTTACAGATGCTTATTTCGCCTCAAACATGCTATCTCTCTTCTAGGAACACAAACTGATCAAGTTCAATACACTAATCCATTCCAGCATCACTTGAATGTTGTAGAAATAAATTTACGCCGTTTGTTTAGGGATAAATGCAACTCATCTGAGTCATTTTTTGAAAACCTTACACTGATTATTTCTCACTTGTCAGCTCAAACAGGAAAACTTTAGATGCATCAACAGTGTTTCTTTGATCAAGTCCTCATTGGTTGCTTTGGATCAGGGTCATGCCAAGCTGTCAGCATTGGTGACTCAACCTGTATCCTATGAGGTCCCACAAGGCTGTGTCCTTGGCCCACTGTCTATCTCCATCCAAGCTGTATCTCGTCACCCCCACATCCCTAGTATCTCCCCACCCTTACCTCAGAGTCCAAACAAGGCCTCTTCTCAACCCTATGACCCCCCTCACCCCAGTCCAACCAGTCTCTCCACTCGAGCCTTGTGGTCCAATCCAGCTGTGATCAGTGGCTTAGCCACCCAATTACCCAGTGAGGAGAACAATGAGCTCAAAATAACAGCAAGCAAGAGAACGTATTCTCTGGCCTCTCTGACGTCAGGCTAGCCATGGCAACTAGCCTGCTCTGATGAACCATCCCACAGACATCAAACATTCCTTTTATTAAGATCAAAGCTTCCATCCTTCCAGACTAGAATTATTTCCATACAACCAATCTGCAAGCGCTAGGAGACAAGGATCTGCGTGTAGCACACTCAAGGGTCGTTTTATCACATGGATGGGCACTGAAACTCATACATGCAAATAGAAACATGGGCAAAAATATAAAACTAAGACCAGGTGGTCTTTAAAAATGAAGGATAATTTATCCAAGGAACTTAATTTAGTAAATAACATGTAAAAAATACTGTCATGCCACTTGTAGGAGAGAAAAGTCGAATAATATAAATAACATTTCTCAATGAGATTAACTAGAGTAAATGGAGACATAAGTTTCCTGAGAAAAAGACCCCGGTAATCCCTTGTGTCTTGTTTAGGGTGTTAAAAATCTCAACGTCTCAAAATGATGTTTTATTAACAAAGTTCGGGAGGAACACATTCAAATGATCTAACTAATCATCACATCACTCCAACCAGCAGTCATTAATCAGCAATCAACATGTCTGCCCAATCAGCATGAGCGGAGACCTATATATATCGATGCAGTCGACTCACCTGTGTTTTTGGACAGTTTCAGCATCCCTCCACCACCCGGTCTCCTCACACTCACCTGGTTACTTCCTAAACCAGAATACGGGGCGAGTACTCTGGGTTTGGGCCAAATACTGAGCTCAGAACCCTCTCCTCGGACAGCACGCCAAATATGCATACGAATTACTCTATCTGATTATTTGTAAGTGTGATGTAAGTGTGAACTCGTGAACTGTTTAAATTTGCCAAGATACAGCCTGCAATCAAAAGTCTCTCAACATGAACCCAAAATTCACATTTGAGGTATGAATGTGTGTCATTATGAACTCAAATATTTCCCCAGGGAACGGACCTGTCTAAAGGCCCCCGGCACTGCGATTTCTTGTTGAGTGTGGATTTTGCAATGCGCCGTTACGATTTCTCGTTGAGAGTGGGGTTTGCGGTGCGGCACTGCGATTTCTCGTTGAGAGTGGGTTTTGCGGTGCGGCGTTGCGATTTCTCGTTGAGAGTTGGTTTTGCGGTGCGGCGTTGCGATTTCTCGTTGAGTGGGTTTTGCGGTGCGGCGTTGCGATTTCTAGTTGAGAGTGGGTTTTGCAATGCGCCGTTACGATTTCTCGTTGAGAGTGGGTTTTGCGGTGCGGCGTTGCGATTTCTCGTTGAGAGTGGGTTTTGTGGTGCGGCGTTGCGATTTCTAGTTGAGAGTGGGTTTTGCAATGCGCCGTTACGATTTCTCGTTGAGAGTTGGTTTTGCGGTGCGGCGTTGCGATTTCTCGTTGAGTGGGTTTTGCGGTGCGGCGTTGCGATTTCTAGTTGAGAGTGGGTTTTGCAATGCGCCGTTACGATTTCTCGTTGAGAGTTGGTTTTGCGGTGCGGCGTTGCGATTTCTCGTTGAGAGTGGGTTTTGCAATGCGCCGTTACGATTTCTCGTTGAGAGTGGGTTTTGCAATGCGCCGTTACGATTTCTCGTTGAGAGTTGGTTTTGCGGTGCGGCGTTGCGATTTCTCGTTGAGAGTGGGTTTTGCGGTGCGGCGTTGCGATTTCTCGTTGAGTGGGTTTTGCGGTGCGGCGTTGCGATTTCTAGTTGAGAGTGGGTTTTGCGGTGCAGCGTTGCGATTTCTCGTTGAGAGTGGGTTTTGCGGTGCGGCGTTGCGATTTCTAGTTGAGAGTGGGTTTTGCGGTGCGGCGTTGCGATTTCTCGTTGAGAGTGGGTTTTGCGGTGCGGCGTTGCGATTTCTCGTTGAGAGTGGGTTTTGCAATGTGGAGATTTTTCAGTGAGTGTGCGTTTTACGATGCAGTGCTACAATTTCTCGTTGAGTGTGGGTTTTGCAATGTGGAGCTATGATTTCTCGTTTAGTTGGGGGGTTGGGGGTGGTCGACAGGAACCACTAACAAGCACAATTTAACCATACTAATGAGCAAATGATTTCAGACAAACATCACATTTGTGTTTCTTTTAATTTGTGTTCTTAACAGTGTTGAATTTTCCTCTCCTGCTATCCAGAACGCAGGAGCGCAGATGTAAGGTTCGTTTGAGCTGCGCCCTCTACTGTACAGGTGTGAATTTGCATTTCCTTTATACTTATTTATTTCACTTTTGCTGTGAAAGGGCCTATACATTTGCCAAAATAGAACTTTTGTTTTTAGTTATTAAAAAACGAACAATCAAGCCCAGCCCAGGTGAGAAAAAAATAATCGTAACATGATTTTCCATAAAAAGTAACTAAGTAAGTACTTTTAAAAGCTTTTTGAGATAAACACCTGGGACAAAGTTGAAACTTAAATGAGACTTTTCCTGAGCTAAGAAAAAGAAACATCTGCGCAAAAACAAATTTTCCTTTGGGTCTCCTCTTTAAGATACAGAACAGCATTTCAGCTCAAAGATCCGTCACACCGACACTTCTGCCAGGAATGTTTATGTCTCTTGGAAAGCAGTATGTATGTAATTTTGTTTGTGGGGTGATGGATGGCATAAAGAGTGTGTGCGTGAGTGAAAGTGTGCGAGATCCCTTCGGGCACGGATGACAAATCAAATCTAATTCATCGTGTTTCTTGCCAGAGCTTCTCTTCACCCTACCACTGTGCACCTGTGTACCACACACACACACACACAGATGAGAAATGTGTTTCAAGGTCTTCCAGGGCATGACAGACAGATGTGACATGCATACGCGTGACCAAGGACAGTTTGTCGAACCCTGAGGACACATTTTTTGCACAAATAGTTTTACATTCCTTGGTAAACACCACAAAGAATAAAAAAGGGCTGACAGATGACCCGTCATTAAAAATAAGTATAATAATAATAGTAATACTTTGCTTGAGGTTTGATTATTCAGATGAGATTAAATGTGAGAAACAAAAGAGAAAACTGCTTATAAATCTATCAAATGAATGTAAATGACAGCTCAGATCATTTGTTCTTGGGGAATATGATGAGAAATGATTGAGTTCATATTGAGGTCTCTGATTTTTGCACAATTTGAGATTCTAAAAAAAAAAAAAAAGACTATGTCTCTTCAAGAGTTTGATAAAAAACACTGTTTCACACTGCGCTCAGATTTGTCTGATATTTACAAAGTCTGAAAGTGATATTTCAATACTAATAAACATTTTAGGACATGATTTAAATACTACCAGCGTCCTAAGCTATGAAAGAGAAAACTGTCAGCACTGATATTATATTTTCATTATAAAGGTGAAACTCCACCCAGCTGTCCAAACTAAGGTCACGTTTGTCATCTGTCGTGAGCAGGTGTCTGACCAAGAGGTCGGCGATAAATCTGTTAAACTGATTTTTCTGTATGTTTCTACATATAATCGAGATATGCAGAAGAACTGATCCTTGGGACACAGACGGCACAAATAAAGAGATGATAATAATAATTTCACTCTTTTTTTCAGGAGGAGCGTCAGTGTCTGAGTTTTAGGGCTGATCTAATCTACATGTTTCCACAGTTATCAATGCAAATGAGGCCTGAGGATTTTTGCTGAAGATCAAGAAGATTCTGCGATGCAAATTCAAACCCTGTGCGTTGATAAAAGCTTCTCAGGACATAAAATTAACAGTTAACGTTACACATTGAACTTGCTTAACACTTTTTACACTGATTTTGTGGGAGGATCTGTAGAATTTCACAGAATGGATGTAAAACAAATTACTATAAATAACTATTAGCAAATTATCAGACTTTTGAATAATAAAAATAATAATTTCTAATATAATCTAATAAATTGTAATTATTTATATATATAATAATTATTCACTAACACACACACACACACACACATACATTATATATACGGTATATATATATGTGTCTGTGTGTCTATGCTGAATATTTTATATAATTTTATACAAATTTTTTTTTTTAAATTAAACAATTTTTTATATTACAATCCTTTGTATTTGAAACATACATACTGATAAAACAATACATATTTGGCTAATTATTACATTCAAATATTTAAACTCACAAGGTGGAACTTCAAATACAGGCGGTTCAATTCTGTAGAGTTTTCTCTAGAGTTCAGGTGCAGAATCCATGTGGGCCTTTGATTCACTGCTCTGAAACAGAGAAGTTCGTGAAACTTTGTTGAGGACACCAGAGAACGGTTGTGTAATAGTTTGACAGAACTACTCGAGACTGCCGTCCCATCACTGCATCACTGGATTCTCAGTGATAGCAGGCTTAAGATGGCTCTCGATGAAGAAAACTAATTTTGTGTGACGATTGAGAAGCTAGTCCTTCACAAGCTCTTTTCTGTTGCTATAGCTGCTTCCATGAAGAAAGTCTGCAGTATACAGCCAAGAAACAAACAAACTGCATGATTATTCAGACTGAGAAGACGATATTTCTCATGAGGCTCCGACTGTGATAAATTCCTCTCCTCTTTCAGAATTGATTGACAGCTAGAACTGGAATACACAGTCCTGAATGTCTCACATATGCTGTATATAGCGATCCCACAGGAGGCTTCCCCATAGAGAATCAACTAACAGCTAAATAAAACCTCTATATGTGATAATAATATGCAGCGGCTTCAGAGATTACCCTGAACAATTCAGCCTCATCACAGCAAAGCATCTGCCAGATACATAATTATTCTTATTTGAGCCAACAGCCTTTAAAATTGAGTGTCATGATTTAATGAAATGTCAGTTGATTCATGGTCCAGACGGAATCTGTGGACAGTTTTTGCATTTTTTTTCTGTGCTGATTTTAGCAGGAAATGCCGTATAAATTGTATTGAGACGGGTTGAAAATCCTACATCTGAAAGCATTATAAAATAGGATAAAGTAATAAAAAAAATTAATAATATAATATAATATATATAATTATTAATTATATATATTATGTAATAATAATATAATATCATTCATATGTTTTTATATAAGTATCTTTAAATATATATATTGTATAAAAGTGTGATATAGTAATATAATTTATTAGTATATATATATATATATATATATATATATACACTAAAAATAATATATATCATTTGATATATTATTTTTTATAAGTTATTATTATAGTTTTAGTAATGATAGGATCAACATCAAATCGATATTATTTATATATGTTTATATAATAAATATACAAATATTTTATAACATTAAGTATATGACTTTATAACAGTTTAATACATAAAAATAGAGTTATAAATATATATGTATATGTATGTATATATATATATATATATATATACATATATATATGTGTGTGTTAATAGATTAATACATCAATACATTACTGAAAATTTTTTATTTGCCTAGTTTTGTAGTCTTGGAGCAAAATGCAGTTGTTTGACACAAGATTGCACGACTCGGTAGATTCGATTGCCATCTTAAGTCTGTCTGTTCTGGTTTGACTTTTCAGTCTGGGAAAAAACTACTTGGTTTTCAGATTGTAATCAGTCTTGTCAATTTTGGAGCTCTAAAGCTTGTATTTTTTCTCCCATAGTATTCCAAATGATCCATTTCAGGAAATGTTTGGAATGACATATGACCCCAATGACATTTTCGAGCAGTTTTGCTATTAGCTGTCGGCAGGTTGCACCAAGATTGGGACTCTACTAGGTTTACTTGTCCAAAATAATAGAGTTACCTCATCAATCAGGACTGAGATTGATTTAGCCCGGATTCTTCGAAACTTCATTTGTCCTTCAGAGGCTTGTGGGATTCAATCCAGGCCACAAAAAGTGATCAAATGGCCAGTGGTGAAATCATGGGTGATTTAAAGCTTCATGTGCTAGAATTAGAAAAATAATTCATTGCTTTTGACAAGAACTGACTTGAAAAGGCATATTATGAATCACGAGGAAAACCCGGCCAAAACTAAAGCCAGACTACCAGGTGTATTGAATTTATAGGCACAGGACGGTTCTTCTCTGCTGTGTCCCACCTTGCTGCCAATATGATTTGCAATACAATCCGCTTGCTTATTTTGAACTTAGATGGGATTTTTTATTTATTATTTAGAATGTTTTCTATCACAATAATGTATTTCAGAATAAACCTACGGGCCGATCAACGGTGTTTCCCCCAGAGAGAAACTGAAAATGAATGATGCTTCCAAATTACGGATGACATTCAAAAACACTCCCCGGGGTCCAAGAGTTGACCTTTAACCTGTGTGTGCTTGTAAGTAATGAGACGGTCACCTTCTCCCATAACTAATTCTCTCGCC
Organism: Zacco platypus; assembly: GCA_038088235.1. Taxonomy (NCBI): domain Eukaryota; kingdom Metazoa; phylum Chordata; class Actinopteri; order Cypriniformes; family Xenocyprididae; genus Zacco; species Zacco platypus. The sequence continues at coordinate 5,128,178 of CM076063.1, forward strand.
AACCAGCGTCTGAAGCCCACGGGTATTGATGTGTTGAGATCCGTGCATTTTCTGCACTAAAGAAAAATCCATAATTGTTTGGGCAGAGAGCAGAATTGATCCCGGCAGTGACGTTTCCAGCGCTGTTTCCACACCGATTATATTACAGCCAACGAGCTCTAACGTTTCCCTTGGTGGACTGGTTCTGCATTTATTGCTGATTTATTCATTGTCATTCAGTCGGAGGTTCAAATGTACTCTAATTTGTTTCATAGCGGCTCTTTGATTTCGGTTTCTGCAGGTTAAATTAGAGAGGTAGTTTTCCTTGTGGGAGCCGCCGCCATGTGGAGAACTATCATCTGTGTAATGAATTGTCAGATAAATAAAGAGAACGAGAGAGAGACGAGTTGAGTACAGTGCTGGAAAAGCTACAAACTCATTATTTAAAGTCGCTACGGTCGAGCTTCCCTTTTAAAACAATTATTAAAGTCGAGCTTCCCTTTTAAACCAAGTTAGCTAAAATGTAAGCTACTAATATACACACACACACACTATATATATATATATATATATATATATATATATATATATATATATATATATATATATATATATATATAAATGCAGTGCTGTTCAAAAGATTGGGTTTGGTAAGATTTTAAAAAAATGTTTTTGAAAGACATCTCTTCTGCTCACAAATGCTGGATTTGTTTGATAAAAAATACAGTAAAAACAGTAATATTGTGAAATATTATTATAATGTAAAATAGCTGTTTTCTATTTGAATATATGTTAAAAATGTAATTTATTCCAGTGATCAAAGCTGAATTTTCAGCATCATTACTCCAGTCTTCAGTGTCACATGATCCTTCAGAAATCATCCTAATGCTGATTTGATGCTCAATAATATTTTCACGGGACCTGTTACCACAACTTGCATAGTTGCAAGTTAAAAACACAAATTTATTGTTTTAATTAAAACTTTCAAGTTGCAAACATAATAATGTTGATCTTTACATTAACATAATATCGTCTGTAATTTAAACTCAAATTTCTGCATTAACAGCATCTATCTATCTATCCATCTATCTATCCATCTATCTATCTATCTATATATGTCTATCTGTCTATCTATATATGTCTATCTGTCTATCTATCTATCTATCTATCTATCTATCTATCTATCTATCTATCTATCTATCTATCTATCTATATGTCTGTCTGTCTGTCTGTCTATCTATCTATCTATATGTCTGTCTATCTATCTATCTATCTATATGTCTATCTATGTCTATCTGTCTATCTATCTATGTCTATCTATCTATCTATCTATCTATCTATCTGTCTGTCTGTCTGTCTGTCTGTCTGTCTATCTATGTCTATCTATGTCTATCTATCTATGTCTATCTGTCTATCTATCTATCTATGTCTATCTGTCTATCTATCTATCTATCTATCTATCTATATATGTCTATCTGTCTATCTATCTATCTATATGTCTATCTGTCTATCTATATATGTCTATCTATCTATCTATCTATCTATGTCTATCTATCTATCTATCTATCTATATATGTCTGTCTATCTATCTATCTATCTATCTATCTATCTATCTATATATGTCTATCTGTCTATCTATATATGTCTATCTGTCTATCTATCTATCTATCTATCTATCTATCTATATATGTCTATCTATCTATCTATATATATGTCTATCTATCGATCTATCTATCTATCTATCTATCTATATATGTCTATCTGTCTATCTATCTATCCATCTATCTATCTATCTATATCTGTCTATCTATCTATCTATCTATCTATCTGTCTGTCTGTCTGTCTGTCTGTCTGTCTGTCTGTCTGTCTGTCTGTCTGTCTGTCTGTCTATCTGTCTGTCTGTCTGTCTGTCTGTCTGTCTGTCTATCTATCTATCTATCTGTCTGTCTGTCTGTCTATCTATCTATCTATCTATCTATCTGTCTGTCTGTCTGTCTGTCTGTCTGTCTATCTATCTATCTATGTGTCTGTCTGTCTGGAAAGTCTATAAAACTATATGATGCACCACAGAGAGGACAATATAAACAAACATGATGTTAAATGTAATTAAATGATATCTCAATTTTTAAACCATAAAATCCATAGACAAACATTGGAGGGAACCATAGAAATAAGAATATCAGAGACATTTTGACATGGGCTAAAGAAATGCAGCTGTCGAGACGGTAACAGATTTTCAGCAGAAGTGACAAACTGGCAAAACATTTCAGTGCACTATTAATAGAGAGATAATCACTTTGACGGCAAAGGCACATTCCTCATGTCTGCAGGTGATCTGTGAGGTGAAGACCACGTCAGGCAGAGGTCAGAGGTCGTGACCCATGACTCTCACGAGTACACAGAGACGGGAAAAGAGCAAAACCGGCTGATAACACAATCACTGCAGCTTCACCTCACTGTACGCAGCTAAAAATAAAGGTTTAAAGGTCCACAGAGAGCTTTTTAATCTCTTGTACTACATGAAACTATGTGTTTTGATGCTTTAAAGAACCAAGAATCCAATACGCTGACCTTAAGTACTCATAATGTATCATCAAAAACATTTTCAATCTCCAAAAGAACCCACGATAAAGCCTTAAACATACAAAAATGTTTCTTGATAAGAAGGCTGAACATCAGATCCACTGAGTAACCTTTATTTGTAAAAATGTAGAGCTGTGGTGAGCATCAGGGTTTTGGCACATCTGTCCAGAACAGTCTGTCTGCTTTAATAGCTCAAATAGTGTAAGTTGATCCTGCTTGAACAGTCTGTCCTGAAAAACAACCAGAAAACTCTGTTCAGCAGAACCATAAACCTCAGAGAACTCGATAATCATACATAAACAGCACAGATCGCTGCTAAACTTCTACTTCATCTATATATTCTTAAAAATAAAGGTTTCTAGAAGATTCTTTGTAGGATCGGGAAAGAATTATATACATCTCAAGAAAAAAATTTAATTTTTGAGAAGATTTTATGGAGCTTTAGAGGAAAAAATGTTCTTGATGTTCTATAAAAAGTTCTTCAGATCAGTATTAATTATATGTACACTGCCATTCAAAAGTTTTTTAATGAAATTAATTCTTTTGTTCAGCAAGGATGAATTAAATTGATCAACAGTGACAGTAAAAGACATTTATAATGATGCATTTCTATTTCAAATAAATGCTGTTCTTTTCAACAGCATTTAATGGTTTCCACAAAAATATTAAATGTTTTCAGCATTGATAATAATGTGAAATGTTGAGAAATTATTTGCAGCAAATCAACATATTAGAATGATTTCTGAAGGATCATGTGACACTGAAGAATGGAGTAAAGATGCTGGAGTAAATTCAGCTTTGATCACAGGAATAAATTACATTTTAAAATATATTCAAATGAAAAACAGTTCTTTTAAACTGTAATAATATTTCACAATATTACTGTTTTTACTGTAACTGTACTCAAATAAATACCGCCTTAGTGAGCAGAAGAGACTTCAAAACAAAACAAAAATCACTTTTTTTTTAATGGTAGTGTTTTAATGGTGTAGTTACAGAAGAAGTGAAGCATCAGCAAATTAGTGATTTTCATAAACCTGAAAAATGTTCTCCTATGAGTGTTTCTCAAACTTTTTCAGCCCAAGGACCACTTTATCTTCCAATTTTTTTCTGAATCAGAATCCCACTCTAACACGCCCCCCAAAAACAACAAAAGGAAGGAAGGATAAACTAAATTTAAAAGTTTAATATGCAACTGTTTCAAGTGAAAAACGAATTATTCAAACACAAATGCAATGATATGATCCATTTTTTCGTTATTAAAACACACTGACGTCAACCCCCCCGCCCGCGATCCGGTGCCGGTTAAGAGCTTGCCTAGTTTAGGTCATCTTTTCGCGGACCACTAGGGGGCGATGGCGGACCACACTTTAAGAATTACTGTCCTATGACATCACAGGAACTCAAAAACATTCTCCTATGACATCATGGGAACGAAAGAAGTTTCTACTATTCCAAAATGGTTTTGGAACCTTCGTTTTTAAAGGGGTCCTTGATCATGATTTCTCTTTTAACTTTAGTCAGTGTGTAACGTTGCTGTTTGAGCATAAACAAAGTAACGAGGCTCCACGTTCAAAGCATTGAGATATTTTGTTTTATTGAAATCGCTTTTTAAGGACCACAACAAACGGCTGGTATGGACTACAACAAGCTTCTTCACTGGTTGATGACATCACAAAACCCAAAATTTACATAAACCCCGCCCCCGAGAACATACGACAAAGGGTGGAAAGCCATGGAAAGCCAACATGGAAGCCATGTTGGGCTGCTTTAGAGAAGAGGAAGAGTTGTTGTAGTTGCTGCGTCACAAACGAGGGTCAATTCAACGTCGATTCGCACAAAAGATTAAAGATAACTGACAATCCTCATTTTCGCTGCTTGAGATTCTCCAGCTTTGTTGTTGTTGCGCAACAGAAGCGTGAGCTGTTAAAGCTCCGCCCTCTACTGGAAAGGGGGTCGGCAGCAGCAGCTCATTTGCATTTAAAGGGACACACACAAAAACGGCGTGTTTTTGCTCACACCCAAATAGGGGCAAATTTGACAAGCTGTAATAAATGATCTGTGGGTATTTTGAGCTGAAACTTCACACACATTCTGGGGACACACTTATATTACATCTTGTGAAAGGAGGCACCTTTAAGAGCATTGTGACCTTTGACCTGGATTTTAATTTGAAATATCACTCAGATGTAAACAAATAAGCTTTTTACATTATGAAACTAGAATACAACTAGTTTATAACAGTTTCCCTTCCAGTTTCCAAACTAAAAGTCATTTAATTCACCTCCTCCTGTGTTTTTGTATATATTTCATGCCAAATAATCTCCCCTCCAATATTTTCCAATCCCTCTCGGCAAATACCAAACGTTTCCGTCAATACAACAGCCTGAAACTTCAGCATTTCAGAAGTTCCAAAAGAAACGCTCATGATGACCTAAATTACTTTATTTCCTGTGGCGGGCGTAAGTTGTCCTCGAGTGACTGTTTTCTGCTTTGAGAGCTCATTTTGTGGTTTTCTCTCGCTCAGGAATAAATGTTTCAGCGAGTGCAGAGAACTTGGGTTTGTAAACATCATCTTTCCTCTGATGCTACACCTGTGATTTACAACCCAGTCGGGCTCTTCCGGCGGGTCACAGCTGAATTAATGTGCTGTGTTTGGAGCAGGAGATTGTTTACCAAAAGTGACAGCTCTTCCTCGACTACACTGGCCCTGGTGTCCTTTCATCGTGTGTGTGTTTATTGACAGTACCATATGCTCTTGCGTTCGTGGATTTAATATTGTTTTGTGGGCAGATGTGTGTGAAAGAGAGCGAATCTTACAGCAATTCAAAGCCGCTGAAAATGTTTAAAGTGACACTACAGAGGAATTTTATTTAATCATACCTATATTAATAGCAAAAAAGACCCCCATGACACGCACACACATTTTCAATGACACTCAGGGCGTGAGAGTAATTTAGTTATTAATACTGCTTGAAATCCCTTGAGAGTCACGCGTGTGTGTTTCAATAGGAGACGTAACCTTGTGTGAACAAATACACAAAGGACACACAGAAGTGTGTCAGAGTAAATTAGATTAAAGCCTAATGAAAACACACACACACACACACACACACAGGTTTGTTTGTCTGAGGATATCTCCTTTAAAAGAAGTCAAAATATAATATAAATAGAATGATATAATATATTAACATGAAATAAAATTAAAACCTTAAAATTGCTTTAGATAAAAAAAATCAATATTATATACATAGTATAATAATTAAATAAAAATAAAAAAATAAATTCAATATATTATAATATAAAAAATCCAATTTTATATACATATTTCCCATTTAATACAATATAATTTAATTAAAGGCGATTAATTAAAAAAGCCTCATTTGGTCCATCAACGATTGCATTAGATGAAATAATAGTTTCATTTCACCCCAAAACGAAAAGAGCGAAATAAGAAATAATATTTTGTTAAATTAAAAATAAAATGAAAAATCTTTTAAGTACCACAGTAAAATAATTTTAAACTGAAAAATCACTAAGGAGTAAATTATTCATTTAAAAAAGTACTGTATTATAGTAATAAGAATAATAGACAAAAATAAAAAAGTAAAAGTTGGATACACTGCATTATGATATTTTTGAACACTAGAACTATTGTTTAACCATTTATCCTGTTGAGAAACATTTTGCTCATATCTATCTTATATTATCTTATATAAGTTTTGATTTATCTAATACAGTGACATTCAGACATTTTAAGTGCTACTTGTGTGTCCACTGCATATGCTCACACACACACACACACAAACCAACGCAGATGCAGAAAACCACAAAACATAATTCTCCCCACACAATCTCTCTCTCTCTCTCTCTCTCTCATTGAGAGCTTTATCTTCCCCTCCCTCCTTTCTCACATTGTACTCTCTCTCTCTCTTTCTCTCTCCATTTGGAGCTCCTGGATTCACTGGTGAGGTCTTCAGCTTTGGCTCTTCTCTGATATTTGACGGACACATCCAGGACCCCAGCTGTATCAGGATGAACTCCACATTAACGGCCACCCAGTGCGCTGAAAAAGAGTTTGAGGAGCAACAAAAGACAAACTGACACAGACAGAGAGAGAGAGAGAAAGAGAGAGGACAGAAGGGATTTCTTTCTGAGGGATTCCCCCACCCAGGGAAACGGAGGTGAGTGCCGACTGCTGTTTCTGATAAAGGAAAGCAACTAGTTTGTCCTTAACGTGAGCGACGGATCGCTCCGTTTAATGCTGTTGAGAATGAAGAGAGATGCCAGACTTCATTTGGGTTTGGATGATTTCCATAAACTTAGAAGCGAAGGGTTGTGCGTGTTCGCTCCCGCTCACCAGGAGTCTTTCTTTTCACTTTTGATTATGACTTTGTGATCGACGAGAGAACAGAAGTGCGTTTATGCAGAATAACTGAGATTTTGGTCTGTTTTGGATGGTAATAAGATGTTTTGGACATTTTACTATGGTAATTCCATGATTATGGATACTAGAAATCTTCCTTAGAAAAAGTATTGTAAGAGTACCACGGTAAATTGATGCCATTAGACATTATAGTACTTTATGTACTATGATATTTACATAGTAATTAGTAGTAACATGGCACTTTTTTGTAAGTGCTTGTTTTTAGATATGGTGCCATGGGTCAAAGTACTGCGTTTGTACCATGGTGCAGTTAGAATGTCAGATGGTAATACAATGCAACTTCAAAATTTAATATGATACTAAAATTCATGCACCACGATATTTGCATGATATTTCAAGGTTGCTCCAAAAATATCATGGTAATATTGGGTACAGTTTTTTAACATGGTATTATGGTAATATCATTGTTTTGGACGATCTTATTACCATGGTATATGAATATAATAATCAAACAACACTGTATTATATATAATATTTTATGTTTTTTATATATACATATATATATATATAAACATGTACATATACATGTTATACATTATATATATATATATATATATATATATATATATGTGTGTGTAATTTTTATTTTAATGTTAATTAGATTTTGTCAAAAAATATATTATATATATTAAGTAATTTGTTATAAAATATAATATTAACGTAAAAATAAAAATATTTATGTATACATATATTTTTTTTGGACAGATATAAAATGGACAACCATGTAATTTTTGCCAGTAACACTACTTGTTTTGGTTTCTCAGCGAACCGCATGTACAGGAATAGTGTATTCATATAAAGGTTCATGGTATTACCATCTGATACCATCAATGTACCATGGTACTACCACAGTAGAAGGTCGTTCTTCTCTCAGATCACTTGAGTTGTTTTGAAGCTTAAAGGTGTTTCAGAATTAGACTCAACTGGCAGCAGAGTGAAGCTGGTAACTTAGAAACAGGCATGTCTGAGCGCACACACACACACACACACACACACACACACACACACAGGGGGGATGGGGGCGGTGGGTGTCTTCCATGGAAATAAAAGAAGAATCCATGTGTTCCACCACGGCGGTGTGTGAGAAGTGGTAATGATGGTCTTTACACTGAGAAAAGTGTGTGCGTGTGTTTGCTTGCATGTGCAAATGTGCATGAAAAAACAAGAGAACATGGTGTATTAGCAGAATAAATCGTGTTGCTGAGCGAAACGGTGTGATCAGTCCATGAAGGCTCGTGTTCATTACCACTCAAAGCGAGAGGTTTGCTCGTTCCTGAAGAACCTCATTCAGACCGAAACGGTTTGATGAATTATTAATCATGTATTAGAGTGTTTACATCAATAAAAGATTAAAACAGGCCGAAAATAAAGATCATAGTCTCCGATGATACCGCCCGGCCAATAAATGATCCATAAACCTGCCAAGAATTAATGCACATCCTGTGTGTGTGTGTGTGTGTGTGTGTGTGTGTGTGTGTGTGTGTGTGTGTGAGAGAGAGAGAGAGAGAGAGAGAGAGAGAGAGAGAGAGAGAGAGAGAGAGAGAGAGAGAGAGAGAGAGAGAGAGAGAGAGAAAATGTCTTTCTGGAATAGAAGTTGTTTTCTCAGACAAATTTTGTGATGTAATTAGTGCTGAAGTTTTCATCAACTTCTCAGCATGAGTCTCGTGTGCTGATGGACGGCGATTTATTACCATTTAATTAAGAACAAAACAACACAGTGGGCGTCCCAAACACACACACACACACACACACACAGAGGGAGACACACTGATAGATTCAGAGCACACATGCCTCATAAATACACAGGTAACAGTCGTCATTGTTTTCAGTTCGATAAATAGTTCAAATTCTCATCCTGGGCAAATATTACTAGTGACTAGTGCTGTCAAACGATTAATCACGATTAATCGCATCTAAAATAAAAGTTTGTGTTTAAATAATATGTGTTAAATATGTTAAATATATACATGTATGTGTGTGTGTATATATATATTTATATATACACCTAATAAATATACACAGTACACACACATATACTATACAAACACAAAATTTTATTTTGGAAGCGATTAATCGTGATTAATCATTTGACAGCACTAATTTGAACCTTTTTCATGCTTTTAGTGTAAACTATTACACATTACGCATCACAAAAGACAACAATATATTAAAATTGTGTATTTAGAAGTGCAATATTCTAATTGAATTTAAATGGAATAATACTTTGCATTAGAATTTTTTTTCATTCTCATCATTGCTCAAGTCATTCCAAACCTGTGGAAAATAGAACAAAATATAGTTTGTCAGCATTTAAGTCTATTATCAGAGCAAGATCAGAGTCAGTTGTTTAAAAGGTAAATAAATAAACATATTTAAAGAGAGATAATGGATAGACTAATAATTCAATTACATACAGAAAAATGAAGTGTATATATGCACACAAAAGGAGCATACTTCCTGCTTCAGCTAAGTTCAGCTGCTGTCCATTTAACAGATGCTTTTATCATCTAAAGTGACTTACAGAACACTGTAAGTGCAGGGATGGTCCCAATGGAGATGTTAAGAGTTAAGAGCTCTGAAGTGAGAGAAACTGTCAATTAACTCACCTCTACCCGAGGCCCAACACTATTCAAGTCTCTTTAATGGTGCTTTGCACCACTTTAGGTCCAGCAAATAACCTTCTTCAAACCACAAAGCATTTTTCACTGTATAGGACTCTATAGAGCAGCTATAGACCGTATGTAGCCCCGCCCCTTTTCAGCAACACACTTGTTTGCCATTTTCCGGTTTGTATTTCTACAGCATGAAGGAAAGATCTTATGAATGAACTGCTTGTTTTAAAATCTCCCCGGTCTTAACTGACCTTTGTTATCGGCTTCAGTCATTGCAATGCTCATGATAACTTGTGTTAACTCTAAAACATGTCATTCGACAACGATGCCATAGAAATATACAGAGCTACCGCAAAAACGTTCAAACACAATGCTTGTTTCTAAATGAATAAACAATTTTTTTTTAAATAATTTAAAATATTGCATCTATATAGAGTACATACATTTTTTATTTATTTTTTATTATATTTGTTTTTGGTTCTCTAACCAAATTGCTATTGTGTTTTAATTATTTTTTCTAGTATTTTTCTGTAATAAAAAAAACTTTATTACAGAAACACACTACATATTGTCACGTCTGTCTTGGACTTTCTTTGTTTTTCATTTAGTCATATATCTTTGTTCAGTTTCCCGCCTCTCCTTTGTTTCTATGGTTACCATGTTTATTAGTTCATTTGTACTAACTGTGTCTTGTTAAGTAGTCTCGTTTGCTCCTGTTTCTTTAGTATATTATAAGCCCTCAGTTTCTGTCTAGTCCTTGTCTTGCATTGATGTTGTTTTACGGTGTTTCTGGTTGTTATTTACTCTCCTGGTTGTGTTTTCATTTGAATTAAAAGTCTTCCAAAGAATCTCCTTTATGCAACCATTCCGTGGCACTTATATGTTTTAATATAAATAATATATTTAATGTAAAATATGTTAAAAAAAATTTAAAGCATAATATTTAATTTATTTTATATTATGTTTCTGTAATAAAAAAAAAGTACAATATAAATGGTCAGACAGACAGATATAGTAGTATCTTTAAACATGCATGTTACAATTAAAATTAATATAATAATGATAATATATATTTTTACTATTAAAAAATGTATATTTATTACATAAAATTTATTGCATATTTTTCTCTATCATGCTAATATGCTAGAAAAAAGTAATATATTTTATTTGCTTCTGTAAAAATGTAAGTGAAACGATACAAAATGCCAATTAAAACCAAAACAATACAAAAAAAAAATAAAGAAAAAAAAGTATAACAACTCCCAGTCAGATAAACATATTATGAGCCAAAATCATACTGAACTCATGACATCATCAAAGACCTGATGCTTCATTCCATTTAGAACCCACAGCTTTGGCTCTAATAGCCAAAGATAATAAATAACAAACACACACACACACACACACACACACACACAGAAGCCTGTGAGAGTCAGTCTGGGGGTGGACGCCCGTCAACACTTCAGCCAATCAAAACCGTTGCAACAACATCATCATTCGAAACCATTGAACGATCACATTTCCAGTCTAAACAGACCTTCTGAAGTCAAATGTTTTCCACAGAGAGGGAGAAAAAATCGTTGATTAGTTGAAAAGAGAGGATTTTTGTTGGAGTGTATTCAGCATGATCTTCCAGATTGACATCCGTCTCGACCTACAGTGCCAGCACCTAATTTATGAATCATTAATGAAGCTCAAAAAGGCCTGAGGTTCTTCATCTTGAATATGCATTGGAAAACTATTATAAGCCATTCATATCATCATGATTTGACCTGTCATGTATTTCTTCTCTGTGAGGGAATACAGGCCTCTTAAACAATCAGCATCCATTATGTAGCGTTCCACAGCTAATGCTGAGATGGTTTTCAGATCAGATATCCTGGCTCCTGCTGTATGTCACATTATCTTGATTACCGGCAACAGAAACACATTCTCAGCTGCACAATCCAGCCAGGAAATTGATTTGCATCAACATTTCAGCGCCATCATCTCATTGTTTCCTGTAACTTCTAAAAGCGAGAAGCTTAGTTTTAATGGTTGTTTGTCTTGACCACTTATCAGTCGGCTTCCTACTAAAAGCATTGTTGATGCATTATGGGAAATGTTTCTCTAATAGTCAACCTTCCATTTGCAAGACCCTTAATTACGGCGTTGCAGCTAATTGTTTCCTCTCTGATGGGTGGTGACGGACAACACAAAGACCTCGGAGCAGTTTATCATCAGAACGACGGCCAGAAACATATTATTATCCTCCAGCAGACCTGAGTTCAGAGAGAGATCACAGATTCAGTGTACAAGTGTCAAGCCCCATGTCATTAAAGGAATATTCTAAGTCAGGCCATTTTACAGGGTCTTTAAAAGGCAGAAATATGTGAAGCTTGTGTTCTTGTTAAAAGACTTGCATGGATTCTTTGGTACAAATTTAGTGTTAGTGATTTAAACAAGCCCAAACCCTGAGCATCAAACTTCGGTGCAAAACTTTTCAACATTTGTGCTACAGATATGAAAAATACCACAAATAATGGCTGGTTGAGTGGAGGTGCAAACAGCTGGGGAGAAAAGGGCCCATATCTACGGCCAAAATAGGACAGAGACTTGGGGAGCGACCTATTGACCACCTAGCAACCATCCAGAATACCCTAGAAACTACCTAGCAACACCTTGGCAACAACCAGAACATCCAAAACATCATCCAAACCATCTAGAACACCATAGAAACCACCAAGTAATGGCTAAGCAACCATTAGAATAATCTTCAAACCACCTAGTAGCCTGGCAACCACCCAGAACACCCTAGAAACTACCTAGTAACACCTTGACAATAACCAGAACACCCTACAAACCACCTAGTAATGGCTTAGCAACCACCAGAACATTCTACAAACCCACCTAGTATCATCCGGGCAACAACCTAGACACTCTAGAAACAACCTAGCAACACCTTGGCAACAACCAGAACATCCAAAACATCATCCAAACCATCTAGAACACCATAGAAACCACCAAGTAATGGCTAAGCAACCATTAGAATAATCTTCAAACCACCTAGTAGCCTGGCAACCACCCAGAACACCCTAGAAACTACCTAGTAACACCTTGACATAACCAGAACACCCTACAAACCACCTAGTAATGGCTTAGCAACCACCAGAACATTCTACAAACCCACCTAGTATCATCCGGGCAACAACCTAGACACCCTAGAAACAACCTAGCAACACCTTGGCAACATTCAGAACACCCAAAACTTTATATTAACCAACCAGAACCCCCTAGAAACTATTAACACTTTGGCAACAAACGGAACACCCAAAACATCATGCAAACCAAAAAGAACATCCTAGAATCCACCTAGTAATCGCCAACCTGACAACCACCAGAACACTCTAGAAAGCAACACCTAGCAACGTGCTAAAAACCAACTCAGATTCTCTGTCTAATTCTGTTCAGATTCTCTGGGGGCTTAAGAAAGAGAAGCTTGTACATTCTTTCTCATTCATGGAAAACAAAAGGAGTCATTTTGAAGTCAAACAAATTGGGAACAACATGAGGATGAATAAGGTTATGACAGAATCTGAACTTTTGGGGTACAGTATCCTTTTAATAAGGTTTAAAAGCGAGTGCTCACAAAACAATTAGTGCAACTGTACCCTTGTTGGAATAATTAAAGCCACAGTAAGGGATGAGACAGCAGTTTCTATGGAAATAACAAAGAAATATCAACAAACACATAACATGTGCGGTGCAGTTGTTCAGAATGCCCTAGACTCGATTAAAGATGCACAAATTCAATTTAAGAGTCACACGCCATCTAATCTGTGTTCATTATACATACAAGCTTAATTATGTGACTCCCACATTCTGTTTCTAACCTCTCCATCACAAAGACCTGCTCTCCAGAGCATCTCTGCTCAGTGATGGGTTCATATCCCCGAGTCATTACTGAATTAGAGAGGGGAGATGAGGGTTTTCCACACTACCACAAGCCTTGTTAACACAGGGTGAATAATCGGTTTTTAATGCACAACCATTAATAGCTGTGAATCGCGTGTACACACAAACAACAATAGCTCTGTGCTCTGTTGCAGTAGCCAAATCATTTATAAACAATGGCTATGTACTCTGTTTTAAAGCACTTCACTATTATTTGATCATCCTTTGATGAATTACTGCTACCATGATCACTTGAAATAATGTATTCAAACGTATCTTAAATAAAATTGCATTTACTGCCCACTTTCTGTAGGTGTAAACAATAATTGTGCCAGGCAAAAGAGTTTAATATACAAGACTCAATCTCTAACGTGCCTAATTTACATAAAAAAGAGACATGTTTTTGCTAAAAAGAATAACAATGGATTGTTAATGAATAAAATAAATAAATCGCAAAAAGCAAATAAGCAAAAAAAATAAGCACATAAATAACTAAATGAGCCAAATAAACAAGCACAAAAATAAGCAAATAAGCAAAGCAAGAAAAATAAATATGCACATAAATATAAAAAATAAATATAAACAATGAATAAATAAAGAAAAGAATAAAAAATAATTAAACAGCAAAAAAGGCAAATAAACAAGCAGATAAATGAGCAAAATAAATAAACAGCAAAAAGCAATAAGCAGATAAATAAGTAAATAAAACAAATAAATAAAAATAAAAGTTTTGCACTGAAATAACAAACAAAAAAGTAGTGCAACTGTTGAATTCACTGAATTTAAACGCAAAATTATTTTTTAAGCATGCAAGAAAAGTTCGCTTTAATATATACAGATTTTAATAGATTTCGAATGTACTAAATGAAAATTGGCTTTTGATTTATTGCCAAGATAATTCTTCATAAAAGTTTATTTTTTTCCTAAAATAAGTTTCTATGTGGCTGCACACCAGCGTTTTCTTTTTATAACATTAAAGTGAAACTGTCAAGTTGAATATCAGTCCTACAGGGCCTGTCCAGCTGTGTGTCACTGGGTCACAGCTATTTAGAGCCGCAGTCAGGAAATACTGCAACTAAACAAACCAACCAAACAGAAGCGGACAAAACCGCAGCCGGGGGCAAAGCTACACACGCAGTTGCAGATAAGAAGAGAGAGTGAGTCCATCATATCTGTGATCCCTTGAGCCTCTGCTGTCTCATTCTGTTTTCGTGTGTGTGATGATGACTGTTAGATAGACTCTGAGCTCGTCTGAATCCCCTGTTGAGACTAAAGCAGAACCACTATCACAGGGGCGCTGTTAAACTTAAACTGCTTTTAGTTTTAGAGCAAATACAATGTGTTCCAGATTTAGAGCCAATTTTTTAAGAGCATTTTACGAGTTCCAGCAAAGCATCTAGTTTCTAGAATATTCCTTACAAATGAAGCCTAGCAGGCAAGGAGACCACACTGTGAAAAAATTAGTCAAATATGCAGCTATCAGACTGTTTTGCGAGACTAAATCTATGAATCGTTGCACACGTTAGCATTAAACCGATGGGACAAGTGTGCAAAGTATACTGTAAACCCTAACGCTCAAAACAATTAATTGGTTTGAGTAGGACAAACTTAATTTTAACAAATTAGTTCAGTCAAATTAATTTTTATGAGTGTTTAGCATTTTCTTTTACTTTCAAGTTCACAGAACTAATAAATTCCAAACTAAACTGTTTCATTGTTTTGAGTTTTATGAACTTATTTCTTTTAATTTAGACGAACGTAAGTGGGCTTGGATTTCAATTTCCCAGCATGCTTTGCCCTAGGCACTTGAAAGGGAAAGTAAATGCTAAAATTAAGTGTTACATGTTTTTCTTTTTGTGCAAGATTAATGTTAAGTGGGAGATTTACTAGTGATTAATGTTTTGTTATGCTAATTCAAAAGAGTTTCCATCTTTAGTTACTGTTGCCATGTCCGACAAGCCATGTGCTCTCACGCCACACATCATGTTCTCACGCAGTGAAGAATACAAAGAGGACACTGACAATGCGTCGACAGACATGACAGAGCAAGTTACTTTTGATATGAAACAATCTCAAATTTTGTAATTTTTTAAAAGTGATTTAAACAATAAATACCGTTTTGTGGCTCTTTAATGTGTCGTGACAGATCGCTGTAGCTCCTCGTGAACCGATCATCTCTTCATACTAGTTCATTTATAGCATCAAATAAACATGAATGAACATCAGAAGGAATGTTGTTTCAAGCGCGGAAAGACGTGAGAACACATCATTTTTCAAGTTCAAGACCATCAACGTTAATCTAGTAACTCCCCTGAGTGCATTGTTGGCGGATTCTGCGTTATGATTGGTTAGATCGCCTGTCAATCAAACTCCCGGCGAAGGCTCAATTTCCCAGGAAGTAACAACTATAGCCTCGTTTCCACCAAAATTACTCAGAACAATTTGTCCCAGGGACTTTTTCCTCCCAGACCTGTTGCTGTCTGCGTTTCCCTCTAAAGTACTGTGAAGATTAGTCTGGCGACGTAGGACTGTCCATCTGTCATATTTTTTAAATTCGATTGTTTATTCGAATACCAAACAACTCTTACTGCTCGCAGCGCAACAGACTTTTAAAAATGGTGGGTGAAATAAAATGCTGCGTGAGGTCAACAAATCAAAATGCTGCGTGAACTCAACCAATCAGCATGTTCAGCATCCCACCTCCGAAAGTTCCGGAAAAGTATTACCTCGTGAGCAGGGACTTTCTGAGGGGGAAATTTTTGCCCGGAACTTCATTTAGACCCTTGTTCCTGCAGTCAAAATACAAGAGTAGCACCCCAAAGCTGCTGGGAAAAGTTCCTGCAGTGGAAACCCAGCTTTTGTTCCCTTGAACACATGGAAGCCTGCTTTATTCTCAAATGTTTTATGCAGTATTCCAATTTTGTGAATAAGCTAAATTCCCAACTTTGGATGGAAATATAGCTAATGACAAATAAGCTCATCCACCTAAAAAAGGACAATTTGCAGTTCACATAACACATTTTAACAGAAGCAGCAAAAGCATTTCTGATTTTACATCCAGGCTCCCACTAGAAATGTACTGTAAACACCCTTCCTGTTTGTTTTACAAACTGAAGCATGATTTATATTATGTAACAGATTGCATGCCTTAAATTCTGTCTATTAGCCTAGATAAAACCCCCCCAGAATATACAGTAGTTTTTGAGGCTAGACACATTGGCTAAAAGAGAATTTCCAGCTTCAAAGCGCATGACGAACAGCATTGCAAAAGAAAGGTTCCTTATTCCAGATTGGCATTTTCTCTCTATAAATTGCAGGAGATCTCAGGGTCTGGGTAAGGAACACAGAATCCTCTTACAGGAGCAGATAATAGCTTGCGTTTTCTCCCACAGTGGCCTCTGTCTGAGGAAGTGCCATATGACTCCTGTATTATGTTGTGGAATAATTCGCTCTCTGGGATCCCTGTCATGTAATAAATTCCATCTATTATCCGCAGCTGGCTCTTAGAAATCTCCCCACTGTACGACTGCTTCTGTCACCATCGCATAATAACGCAGAAGATATTCTAGGTTTAATTCTAGATGGAGAGGCGTTTGAATTTCAAAGGGTGACGAGGGGAAAAGGGAGCTCAAAGCAAAAAGAAATTGTGCACTTCTTTTAATGAAGTTGGATACCGAACTTTGAGATCAAACTGTGGATGTTATCGGTTGCTATTGGAAACAATAACAAATATTAAGCTGTTTAACGTCTGCAACTGATTTAGACCGCCCCTTTTCTCCTAAACCCCGCATTCCACAGACACCCCGATCACACCTGGCCCCGTCACTCAAAATGATTGACAGACAAACAGCACACCACAGTATGACTGGCTAAAAAAGCGTCTCACAGTCAGATTTCCGGGTATTTATAGAGCCTCAGGCAGTCACACAGACAGCAGGGAAATCTCAGGACGCCTATTTCCAGTCCTTTTAAAAAACTTTAAGACATGCCAAGCATCAACTGCGAGTGAAAAATAGCTCTGGTGAGTAAATACAACTGACTGACCAGCTGGCTAGACATGCACAGCCAGGTTTTTGACTATAGGCAAGACTGATTCTTGCCAAAAAAAAAAATCACCCACTTGGACAGGAAGTGATCACCTGACTGACACGTAAGTGGGGGAAAAACTCACTCTACAACACAAAAGTTTGGAACAATTAAGTTAATAGCAAAAACAGTAATATTGTGAAATATTTTTACAATTTAAAAGAACTGTTTTCTATTTGAATAGATTTTAAAATATAATTTATTCCTGTGATCAAAGCTGAATTTCCAGCATCATTACTCCAGTCTTAAGTGTCACATGATCCTTCAGAAATCATTCTAATGTGCTGATTCGCTACTCAAAAATAATTTTTTATTATTATCAATGTTGAAAACAGTTGTACTGCTCCATATTTTTGTGGAAACTGTTATAAAGCTTGAAACATTTGGGGTAAGTACGATAAAAAGGAAGGATGCATTAAATTGATCTAAAGTGATAGTAAAGACATATGTCTTTGATATGTCATATTTACAATTTTTACAATGTACTTTCTAATAATATATCACGGTGCCCACAAATAAATATTAAGCTGTTTTCAACATTGATAATAATAAGAACTATTATAAATAATTGAGTACCAACAATAACTGAGCAGCTAATCATCATATCAGAATGATTTCTGAAGGATCATGTGACACTGAAGACTGGAGTAATGATGCAGAAAATTCATCACAGAAATAAATTATATTTTAAAATATATTCAAATAGAAATATAAAATATATATATAATAGAAAAATAGAAAAATATTTCACAATATTACTGCTTCAACTGTAATTTTAATCAAATAAATCCAGCATTTATGAACGTAAGAGACTTCTTACAAAAAAAAAATACTAACCATTTTACAGACAGAAAAATCAGGATTCACAGTTCTACTCATGAATATCTATCTGTCTTGTTACCAAGTGTCTCAAAACAGTCTTAAAAATGCAAAAAAAACAACCTTTGCACCTGTTGAAGACTGTCATCCGGGATAGGAGCTTTTCACAAGAGCTTTCTAGTTGACTGTGCAATATAGATCAGACAAGACTGTGGGCGGTTGGTGGGCATGCGATCCGAGGCTGAGACTAGCAGGCTGGTAACGTTTTTAGGAATTGAACCATAATATATGGTTCAAATTGCAACAGAGGAACAATAGTCTAAGCCTTGCTGTTTTTTATCTGACAAGAGTGAGTCAAATCAAACTGATACACACGGTCTACTAAAGCTTAGTGTCTGTCAACTGTGTCTAATGCATCTTTATGAGCTTTTCCCTTTATAGGAACTCTATAGAGAAAGAACAGGAAAAAATATAGAGAAAGAAATTAAATTGTGACAAATTGACATTTCAATGAGGGACTGGTTAGTATGTGTTGCAATAACCTGCATTATTTTCTAGAAGTATGCAAGGAACAACACGTAATAAATTAATTAAGGGTGTGCACAACTTGTTGTCATAATCTCCTAGTTATGGAAACTGCATAAAATTAGGCTGATTTCAGGATCACCTCTGATTGACACAGAAAAACTAGACGGAGCACAGTGGAGCAAAATGCAAGAGAAGCACCACAACAGTCAAATATATTAATCTCCCTCATGTTTTTCACGTCTTTGCGCAACTAAAACGATTTAAAAACTTTTTTCATTAATTCATCTAATATTTATATTTTAAATTAGTTGCCAAGGCAACATTTCTAAAACTAAT